>VWPW01024072.1:0-95364 GCA_013389825.1 Crypturellus undulatus | reverse complement strand
CTATAGGAACTGGAAGCTAGTGGAGATAGAAAGTGAGTACGGATGAAATGGCATCCATCGGCACGGGCGTCGGAGTACAGGAATCCACAAGTATCTAGTGGGTAGCCCCCATGGTCTTCAAAAACAAACATGATCTTCTGACAAATAACCGNGCTATAGGAACTGGAAGCTAGTGGAGATGGAAAGTGAGTACGGTTGAAACGGCATCCATCGGCACGGACGTCGGAGCACAGGTATCCCAGATATCTACTGTGTAGTCCCCATGGTCTTCAAAAACGAACATGATCTTCTGACAAATAACCATGGCAAGGATCTGGCCATCGTTTGTCCATTCTCCCAGCTCTTCAGACAAGGCCAAGGACGAGTCTGCGCAGGGTGGATAGTGCTGGCTTGTGTTGCAGATCTTCAGCATGATCCACACTGGCAGCTTTCACTTAAATCTACCGCTTTATCCTCCAAAGAAGAACAAGCGCTTTAAATAAACCTTCCTGTGAGCTGTGTTAGCACTTCATCTTCTCTAAAGTGAGCAAAGAATCTATCCTGCTGTAACAGACATCTGGGAAAGACGGGAGGAAAAGCACTGGTCGTGATGTCTTCAGAGTGCTCCAGAAAAGCTTGTGTCCAGCGTTTGGCGTTAGCAGGTTAAACTAAACTTAGGAATGTTGCACGCTAACTCTGTGTCTCTGCCGAATCTTACTGAAGTCAAAGGTAAGGGGCTGGAAAGGATCCTTCACCTTCCAATGAGGGCTGCTTTCCCTCGCTTTACAACCTCGTATTTCTTTCTGGTTGCTTGATGGAAACCAGTAAGTGAAATCAAGAGGAGGAATCAATAGATACCTCTGCCTTTATTTTCTGAAGCAGCTTGGCTAGCCAAATCGGTTCTTTAGAGAGTTCATATTCTGTTTATAAAAACATAGTATCCAGTATAGTGAAAATATATTCTAGATAAGCAACCCAGTGTCCCCAAAGGAAGAAAGAATTGCGTGATATCACAGACATGCAGACAAGAACTGCACTGTAAACAGCCATGTCAGGAGGAAAAGGCTGTTTGCTTATTTTTATTTTCCCACTAAAATTGCAACTGTCATGTAAACTCTCTAGTAAAAAGATCAGAGTTAGTCACTAAAGTGCTCGTCAAAAATGCCAGGCACCGCAGAAATCGGAATTCTAATTTAATTTTTGAAAAGAATGAAACCTTAACTTAGCTCTCAAGCTATTTAAATACGGAAAAAATTAGCTGAATGAATGAAAGAAAATAACACAGCTGGTGACTATTTAGGAAGGAAGAGCTAGAGTGACTTTTTGCAAGTTAGAACAGGGATGTTCAGAAATAAGTTCTTATAAACTATGCAAAATCAGATGTTGCACAAATATACAATTGTATATCTATTTATCTCTCCAGAACAAGTCTTTGACAATAATTAATCATAATGAAGATTTCTCTGAGTACACTCAAAAAGAGACTGCAAATGTTTGGTTAAGTTCATATATATATATATATATTTATCCACACACATTTGAAAGTAATTAAATATACAGTCCTTCTAGAAGCATCTTTCTGTGCATTATTTATCTTCACTGAATGCTTTTGTAGCATCTGGAAGGGCTAATTTAGGCAAAGACAATTTCCAGCTAAAACCAACATCCAACTTTATTCAGTTTTTGGACCCTGGCAACATGATAGCTGCTCAGGGAGCACACACAGCCTGCTCCACCCTCATGCACCGACTTGCAGCTGCCCAACACACGTCTTCAGCTCCTTGAGTAGTTTATTTTGCCGCTAGAACACTAGAGACTAGAAAGTTTTTCCATTCTGCAGGCAAAGACTCAAGTGGATCAGGGCCAGCGCATTAACCTGAGCTCCTTCACCTCCTGCACACGCACAGCTCTACCTCCCTGAAGAAATGTTTGCCTTTTTGTGTGGAATCTGGCAGAAACAAAACATCTCATTTGAAAAAAAAAAGAGAAAATAAAGGGATATATTAAACTTGGGAGCAGTACAGATGAAAAGCTCCAAGCCGTTCAGGCACTGATAAAACCGAAAGGCCGACGGATAGTTATTCATCTGTCCCTGCAGTCACACTAGCCATCCTCCCTGCCAAGCACATGGATACTGCAATGCCTTTTGTTCTAATATTATGCATAATGCTTCTCTTTGCCTCATATTTTTGCAGCTTGTATAGCTTTGTTTATTTTGACTATCTCTTCTGCAAACCAGTACATTTCTTTTCACTTGGGCTTGGCTTGTTTTTTTGTTTTGTTCTGTTTTTTTGAGCTTTTTTTTTTTTTTTTTTGCTAAAGGAATTCTACCTACCCAACAGGTAGAATCTCCCAGTTTTAAAAGCCCAGACTCCTGTTTCAGAGTGTCTTTCCTACAGTTCTGAGCTTAATCATTTCCAATAGCACTGAACAACTTAATAGGCTGCAAAAACTTGATAAGACAACATAATTGTCAGCTTTTATGTATATTCTTAAAATAGCTACGCTCCTCATAGAGGTTGTACAGGATATAAGTGTTGGCAGAAACAATTAAATAACTGAAACAATAGCACTAGATTAAAGAATTAGTGCATGCAAAACCTATGAAAATTTCCAGACAAAATTCCTTTATTCTTTGTCTTGCAAAAGCAATAACTTCAGATACCAGAACAAAGTACTCAAAACCTGATAATGTGGCTCACTGTGAACGGGGAGTGGTGATCATCATTACTAGTGTGCTACAGCTAAAATAGGGGTAAAGATTCTCATACCGGTTCAGCTACTGAAATGAATGAACTTTTAATAAATAAAAAATGAACTTTCATCAACAAAGACATTTTCTTCTGTGTATCTCTTGATAACATTTTAACTTACGCTTTTGACAGTGTTGTGAGGAAAACGTACAAGGTAACCGCTCTATTATTCTGATATACACCATATTAAAAAGCTAGGAATATTTTTCAAGGTGAGAAAAGGGGTAAAATTACATCGGTTTCTAAAAAAGTGATTTGGAAGGTGCTAAATAAATCTTACATTCCAATCAATCTGCAATCAGTCAGACAGGTGTCTGATCAACTCAATGAAATTTGTTGTATAAACTCAAACAATCATAAATACTCTAACCTTACCTGAAGAAATGGCATGCTTCATACTTACGTGCAAGGTATTAAGGATGAAATTTAGAACTGGAATTATTTGATCAAGGTATTTCTTTGTTTCATGAAAGAAACCAGTCCATTGAGTGTTTAACTGAACAGCAATGTTCTACTGAGGTGTGAAAACTCTGAAATGACGATGCTAAGAGCTCCATATGATAGAAGAAAATCTAGATTATGCAACTAGGGGAATCCTGAATACCTTCTCAGGTATTCAGATTTAATGTAATAAAACTGAATAAGGAATCTGAATAAAAAAAAATAACCAAACCAGGAAGAGATTTCCTACCAGTATTCCTGCACATTTCCTGCAATACAAATCTATGTTCTCGGGATAATCAGCACGAAGCCTTACACACGTAACAGCAGCAAAGACAAAGCAGAATGATCTGTCTCATAGTTCTACCCCCGCTCTCCTGAAAATCCAGGTCAAGCTTAAGTTTTCTAGTGTATTTGATAATCAGATCCTTCATTACCTTATGCCTCTTACCGCTACATTACAGAAATCAATAGGGTAACCTGATGCATCAGGAATGGTTAGGTTGTATTTCAGGCACGTCTCGAGTTTGCAAACCAGCCGCTTCTTAAAACAGGTCTGTAGATGGTGTAACAACACTGCAGCCAGAGGCAGGACTCGGCTCTACTCAAGCTGGGTTTTACTACCACCGTATTGATGAGATCTATTGAAAAGCATCATGAAAACCTGCAGCCCAGCTGCCTGTCGCATGCAAACCCCAACTGGGTTTTCCAGTCCATGCTGTGCTAAGTGATCCAGCAGTTTCTATGGCACTGAATCCCAAGCAGTGCATTTGAGGATGTCTCGAGTTGCTTAGTTCAGCTGAGCCCCTCCTGCACCCGTGATACAAGACGGCGCCGCAGGAGCTTTCCCTTGGGATGGCAGCTCCGCTCCGGGGCTCCGGGCCAGGGGCAGCCCCACGGATCATGCCCCAGGGCTGCTGGCATAGTCCTGCCTTAGTTAAGAACCCGATGAGAACAGCGTTTTGCCAAACAATGTCAAATCCTTGGCTCCGGGTATATTGGTAATTGGGTGAGGAGGGTATTTTAGGGAAGCATCACATCCGCTCAATACCAGGAGGTTCTGGAAGCTCTCGAGGAGACCAAAGGGAGCACAAGCCCCTGCTGTGCTTTTCCTGGAAACTTGTCATCCGCCACATGGGAAAAGGAGACAGACAGAGGGAGGGGAGGTGTTGAGTCCTGCGTGGGTAGTTGTGTGGCTGACATTTAGCAAGAGTAGGCTGCCTTGCACTGCTGAGAGAGAGCCAGAAAGCCTCACAAGAAAGTTTGGAATATCTAAGAAATATGGCAAAGAGGAGAGAAGACTAAAATATTAGACACAGCAACTGCTATTTAAGTGACCAGGACACAGAGCCTGAAGCAAGGCATCCATGGGAAATTCCTCCATAATTTCCATGTGATGACTGCACGTTCCGCTCTAGAGCACTTTTGTTGAGGTGTCAAGAGCAAATTCTGAGCTGCTGTGCTGACCTGGGGCTAACTGAACCTGGCTTGATTTACACCAACAAGAATGTGGCTTTAGTACACTGCATTTACAGAGATACAGACGTCCCTGTGTTGGAAATAAGTCAGTTTAAAAGAGTTAAAATGAATAAATAAATCCAATTTCAGAATAGCTCCTGATCTCTGAAGAGTATTACAACATAGCTACGGTGATTATAATTGCAAGTAATGATAACATATGTCAGCAAACACAACAGACACGTTTGAGACTGCGGAACAGAAATTCCGTAATTTAAGTCTCACCATTCTGTCCTGAGACTGTCTGCTCACACCTGAACAGGTGCTCTGGGAAACAATGATATATAAAAGGCCTCTCAGCCTATGAATATTTGATATCAAATGATGCTATATGCTTCAGGAACAATTTTTACGTTCCAGTCCTGGAATTTCCATGGTCGGTCACATGAGTCTTGCTTACTAAAACTACCCGCTTTGGTGTCCAGCACTTACAATGCAACTTTGCAGGTATTTTTACAGCAAAAAACAACCACCTCAGGCATAATTTACAAAACTACTAGTTTGGGGTTTAGTCTACATGACTGGGTATGTGAGTACTTGGTCCTGGTATGCGAGAAGTAGATTCTGGAAAATATCAAAGAGCACCTGAACTGGAAAAGACCTTACAAGATCGGAGATGTTGAAAGCCACATCACCTCTGCCTGAAAGGTGCTGCTAGAGAGAAGCTGGATAGGTAAGAAAGCAATTTTTTTTCACATTCTGATAGTGAGAAAACACATACACACCCAGATATCACAAACATGAGGTTCCACTGAATAAAAAGAGAGTGAGAGAGAGGAAAAAAAAGTGAGAGAAAAATCTCTGAAAATCTTTTTTTTTCTTTCTTTTTTTAAGGAAAGGCACCCATAGATTTTCATAACATAGAGTTCTATTGCCTACACTAATGCTTTCTTTTTTTTTCCCTCCTGGTACTCTATTTTGGGATATTTCCTGTTGAATGGGGGCCACTGTGGCAAGAATCCTGCGTTAAACATTCTCACCATAAAGGCACAACCGACCTAGCAGAAAGCCTGCAGCAGAGCATCTCTTATCTGCAAAAGAGAATATCATTATGGGCTCCAGTAAGAAAGAAGTAGATGGAAGGATGTTGAAGAACGAACAAAAAACGACTGGAAGAAGATAAATTATTTACATAGATCCCATCTAGAAGCACAAAAATCCTTTTTAAAGTCACATTCTTTTAAACCATTGATTTCAGAATAGAAACAAAGAGGTGCTGATAAATGATAGTCTAAAAACTACATGCAGTGCACTTAGCAAAATAAGGGAAGAGTGAGGAATATAAATAGTACACAAAAGATGCTAAGATCAACAAACAGAAAGACTCATCTAAGCCATATTTTTTTGGCATTTGTTTTTCTTCAAAAAAAGTACAATTGCTCTTTTATCATAAGCACTTTGCATTTAATCCAAGCTGTATCTTGGGAATTTGTTGTGCATGTGCCAACTTTCATATAAGTGAGACGTGGTTATTAAGCTTTTAAATAAAATATGCAAAAACTCAGAAAATGGTCGAGATCATTTCTGCATTTTAATTGAATGACTACTGGAAAAAAAGGTACTTTTTTATCAAATAACATCTTAATAGAGTCTCTGGATTAAATACTAATTAATTTGCCACCAAAGTTTGCCGTTAATCAGTTGCATGTCAGCATACATTCTGAGTGACATTTAAATTATAAAGTATAGTGGGATTATCTCCACTCTCGCAAATTACCTCTTCATAAAAGTCAGAGTCAACATGATATGCACACCAGAGCTATCATTAGGCTCCTGTTTACTCTCTGTATAGTTCTTTGGATTATGGGTGGTTTCAGTCTATAGATACAACACTTAGATCACATTAGGAAAAAGAGGTTGCAGGTTTTAAGACTGGTCTTTGAAGAGCCAACCTCTGGCAGCCAACCTCATTGGAAATGGTCTCAGTAGGTTTATGTGTAGCAAAGAGCCTAAAAATGACAGGAAGTGCCAGTCCTGTTGGGAACCATGAGTAGAAGTTCACTTTCCATCTTCCCTTTTATGAAAATTCTCCCTAGACTAAACAGAACTGAAGGAAGATATATATAAAGTGAGAAAGATGGACAAATGGGTGAACAAAGCAATTAAATGAAATAATTGCTGTATGATCTAAAACAGCATCAGACAGCCACTGCGATCTGACATGAAAAAAATAATGACTGATTCAAAAGAAGCAGCCCATCATTTTACGAAAAGATGAAGAATTGGGATAAAAAAAGAGAGAATTAGTTTCAGACTTCATCATGCTTGAACAGTCTATTACTGCTTTAAAAAAAATATAATCAAAGCGGCAGCCCATTTATGTAATGTCAACTGAGGTCTAGGTTGTATAAGTGAGTTTGGAATATTCAGACTGATTATTTTAATAAAAAGACATCCAGTGAGGTTCCGTGAGTAACACATATATCCCCATACATGACAAACACATCCCATCACGGCAGTGGAGCTCCACCAGCACTGTGTGATGCAGATGGAGCTCTTCGGAGCAAAGCTCTGAATTGGTCACAGCACTAAAGAAATAAAATCAGGAATTCAACCAAGACAGGGAGATTTCTTTGGCCTAAGGTCTTACCTAAGTTCTAAAGAAAAAATATGAAAACGTCTTGAGAAATGCTTCAAAGCCTTGTCTAATCCTGATCTAGCACAAGAATGAAGAAAACAATGACAGAATATTTGTTCTAAATTATGATTCCAGACTTAGAGTCACCCTTTCCAGTGAACTTCTTCACCAATTCTGAATCAGAAACTTCAGGTATAGGTATAGATTAGATATAGATTCAGTGACACAGTACAATCACAGGGGAAACAAAGATGAGTTTAAAAGATGGAAAAAATACTGCCTAAGCATCCACACAAGAAAGATATTTCATTTATCACTGCAGCTGATAATAATGTGAAACTGCATCGAGATGGAGGAGCACAGGAACAGCAAGTACGTAAGCAAACACGCTGCACGCAGCAGCTTTCCCCCAGCCTTACCGAATCCTCACGTAACCCACAGAGACCCAACCACTTGTGCAGAGGGTTCTTGGGTGGTAAACTCACCTTTTCCCTTTTCCTTTGGCTCCCCCATCATCATTCAGCAGAAAGAAGTAATGGTCCTTACACATAGGTGGGGGAGTGAAACAGTTACCAAGGAGACGGGCTTAGTTTGACAGAGATCTGGAAACCCAAACCCATCTGGAGATGGGAAATCTGAGCATCCTCCCCCAGAAAGCATTTGAAAACTAGATGCAATCTGGCAGCAATTAAAACCCAATTAACTCCTTCCTTTCTTCCCTTGTGAATCTACTTTTCGTTTTACTTGATATCTACCTTTTAAATTTTCTCATTGGACCAAAAAGATTCTAAGAGAATAGTAAGAAAAATTGCTGATGACCAACATCTAAGAAGCACACACAAATGAATCCTCCTAGAAGTGGTCCTAGAAGGACAACTCAGCTGAGGGAAGTCTATGCTGCCCCATGTGGGGCTGCCACTTAAATGAAGCTCCATCAAGATATCCAAGAGTAGGTTTTCTCCTAAGGCTGGAGCTCCGTCCGCAGTTCTGCGGTACAGAAATGCCACTGCTTACTTGGAGCAGGGCTATATAAATGATTAAAGACAGCAGGATAGATCCTGAGCTGGTGTAAATCTATAGCGGTCCTAGTGATTTACTCCTAGCCAGGGGAGAGCTCATCTCATTTACACAAGCTAAGTATTTAAGGCCATTAAGTTTGAAGAACTGGGGAGCAGAAAATGATAATGCACAGAGGATATTAGCAGTGGAATGCAAATAAAACAACAAAACAAAGACGCCGAGGAACTGCTTGAAGTAACTCAGGGTGGAAAGCCCAAGAGTGATGACTTCGAGCTGCACACAGGAACATTTACCATAGTGAGTAAAGATGCATTTTAAAGGATGGATATATGAGAGAACTTTGGCCTTGAAGAAAGCACAAACAAGCAGCACCTCTGGACACTTTCCCTAGAAAACTAAGATCGAGTCTAAATTTTGCCTTAACTCATTAAGTTACTGAGTTTTGCTCCATATGAAAACCCATGACTAGAATTTCACCTTTACAAAGGGACAGCAGAAAAAATCCAGTGCTCTCCAGTTGGATGTAAAGATATACCAGAAAACTCAGGAAGGGCTTTCTGTCCAAAATTCTGTGAATTTTTATCATAATTAGATATGTGGAAGAGACTTAATGAAAGTCCTCAGAAAAGTCATTGTTGCAAATGAATAACCTGCCCTTTTTATGGCTTAATAATTTTTCTCCATATATTATGAAAAAAAAGCAGGGTTATGAGAGAAAAAGGAAGCTGCAGCTTACACGATAAGAGTCTACAGAAAAACCTTCCATGCTGCATTCATGAATAGTCTTTCTAAAATCATCTTAAATGCCACCATTCTGCATTCCAGGTAGGAGCAGATTCCATTTATAAAAGCTTCTAAGTGGAAACCTTCACGAGAACAAACAACAAAATTGGTATCATGGCAATACAAATTAAATTTAGATTATTTTAACAAGTCCTCAGATCTCTAAAATAAACCCTGGTTAAACCCTCCGGGATGTTGGTGATGCGCTACCGCGGCTCCGAGCGGGAGCTTGTTGTTAGGACCCGTGTCATGGCGGGACTGGACGGGCTCCGCTGCTGGGGCCGTGGGCCAGGGCTCCCTCCAAGGATCGGCTGCACCCGAAGCTCCACTCGACAGCACCCCAATTTCTCCCCTAGAGAAATGAGGATAGCATCCAATATCAATTTCCAATGATGCACAGTTTAACCTAGCTAGATAATGACCTGCAGGATGGTTTTCTTGCATCACTATGGGTTTTAGGGAAGGCAAAATTCCCTAGCTCTGACTAAATGCCAATCTCATACCCAGTTATCTAAGATAGATAATTTTTCTCTTTAGGAGCACGAGACTTGGAAAGAATATTAATCAGCTTATTAATTGCCTATTGCCTGACTCCATGGCTGCTTAAAAAGAAATCTAAGATACTGATGCAAAACCAGGCACTCCCTGTGAAGACATTACGTGTGGACTCACACGCCAGTACAAGTACTTCCAACTTGCTGTCTTCCAACATCATTACAATTATAAACGCTGTTCTGGGAGAATAAATAAATAAATAAATTTGTTTGATACATTCTAATAGATCTTTCATTTAAATCTGTAACGTTAAATATACATTTACATTAAATATTTGTAATATATATGATATATATATAACATGTTCCCTGATAATCCCCCTGGAGCACCACAGGCGAAGCTTCGCTCTCGCTTTCTGCTGTATCATAACGTATTTAATCATTGACTTCCTAATATTTCTACATCTGCTGGGTGACAATGATGGCATTTCATCTTTTGTCTCTCTAAATACCTGCAGACAGGATTGCTTGGATCTGGGTAGAAGAGACTATTTCAATAAATGCCCTATTTAAGTTGAAGAGTGTAATATATTTTTGTACATGTCAGATACTCTTTTTCCTGTTTTTAAGGTTGCTCTGATTTTCTTTTCTTGTCTTAATCTTTCTGATTTTCCTTCCTTGCCAGTTGTTTTTATTAATCTAAGTCACATAGGTAAAGAGAGGTTTATTTTTTTCTAGTCAAATTTTGCATTTCATATACTCACATTGCTAACAGGAAGAGAATTTTAAAACAGTTGAGTCTCAATAACTGAAAGGGAGGACTGGAAAAATCCACATTTTAAAATATTTTTAAAAGGAAAAAAAAAAAAAGGTCTTTTCCGTAGAAGCAGATTTAACTTCAATCGATGGAAATCAGCTTCCACATACAGTTCATTAATCAGGTCACAGGTGTAACACACTTGGCCCTGCTCCTGAATGCCAGGGACATCATTTAACTATTCCAGTTTCCAGTTCTGCATGAGACTTGCACAGAGATCATTGGAGGACAGTCCCTTCCCTCACAGATATTTTGCACTTACCTGAAAAGTTTCAGATTGTGTTTTCTGATAGACACAAAACACTTTCCCCTCTCCTTGAAAACTTAATATCCAGGGCAGCAATTTTGTTTTATCTCAAACTAATGAGCATTTCACTCTGCTTATTTAGTTTTACTCTTGTATTTTCTGACAAGAGTCTAATTTGAAGCTGAAATCCGAGCCATAATTTGTAACGTCAATTGTAAATTTTCTTGTTTTTCCCTAAGCCAGCTAGTTAATACTATTTACAGTAATGTCATTGTCTGACATCCGTATACAATAACATAACACCATGTCGTGTAGTTTGACACATTTTAAATTAAAATTGAACATAATCCCTTCCCATACCAAGCTTCATGGCCATTAATCAGCTACGTACTGTTCCTGAAACTTAACTGTTTTAAAACAGTGGTGTTAATTTTGGACTGTAGATTCTTATTCTTGGACTGGGAGGATATCCATGGCTGCAATACACAGGTCTTTAATGATGCCTCTGTTGCTCCTTCTGATATATTTTTTTAGAGAGGTGGATAGAAGATGCCTAGGCATGGAAGTCTTCCGTTTTTAAATTTCAGAAATGTGTGCAGAAATGACAACTTTAATCTAAAAAAAGCGCAGAACAAGCCGTGGGAGTTGATCTGGTTCAGACACCATTATTAAAAGGTCAAAGATACTCTTCATATTTCAAGATGGTTCTGACTTCACCTTACAAAAGAGGGCTTCTACATGGTTTTCCAAAGCAATTCCCAAAGACGTTCTCTCCCTTGTCTCAACCGGCTCCAGCAGAGCTTCTTTCCTTGGCAAATGTCACCTGCTTCTGGGCACGGGTTCTCTGCTCAAAGAAATAGGCCATTACTGACCTAAACAACAACACTTATGTTGGCAATCTTTTATCATTGACAAGAAGATTTGAACTAGAGGAAGAATCACATCACACCATGGACTGATGCTGCCCACTACGAGTTTCCAAAACTGGAAGCTCTGGGGTACAGACTTACCAAGCAGCCCCAAAAGCCAACATTTTTTATTCAAGATTTAACTAGTATCCTCGTGTAAGAAAACTATCTTCCTCATACTAGACAAAATCTGCAGGGACTACCCTATCAAGATAAGTTTAATAAATCCTGGCAAGACCTTTACTTAAATGAACAGGGAGAATTCATTTTTTTAAGTTAGCAGTAAGTCTCCTATCACAATACTTAATGGGACTTAAACTGTACACGGGTGGTGGCTTCTAGAGCTGCTAATTAGCTTTCAGATATCCATTCAATTTCAGTTATTATCCAGCCTTAAGACAAATATTAACCTTTGTTAAAATATTTGTTATTATATCATATATTATGTTGTAGATATAACAGTCTCTAATCGGAGTGATGAAATCAGGAACATCTTGAGAAGCGCCTTCTTGTTATCAGTCATGTCATCTTGAACATGTTTAGGAGCTTGCTGCTGGCGCCAGCAATGGATGTTTTATTCAAAAGAATGTATTTAAAGAAAATGACAGCACTTTTCAATTCAACTTTTCTAAAACAAGAGATCTTTCAAGTCTTCTAAGCCATGTGGATTTCAACATTCCAGTGATTAAGACTATTTTCAATTATACATGCCTTTTCCATTATTTTTTCATAGCTCGAAGGTGGATTTTCAACACTTGCATGAAGAATTAGACACACAAATAACTCACAACTATTAATGGAAATTGCACAGACGGTGGAAGAAGTGGTACAGAACAAGAAAAAACAACTCAAACCATCAAAAACTGGAGCAAAACCTGTCATGAACTTTGCAGAGTGCAGAGATCTGTCTTTTTGGGTGTTTCTCAGCTTGCCCAACTGCACACTTCCAGTTTCAGGCCCAGGAAGGGAAAATGTCAAACAATCATAAGAAAGCCAAAAACGGTGAGATTATGTCACAGTTCAATGTGCCCAAGATTTTCAGATCTCTCTCTTCATCTAAATAAACAGAGATGGATGGTCCCGGGTAGCCTACAGGTGCCAAGGTCTTTGGGTAAGCAACAGCACCAGCAAGATTTCCATTTGGAGCAGGGGACACATCAGATGCCCTGTTCCCATGTTTCCTTCTTTCCATTTAAAAAAAGTATAATTTACCTAAGAGAAAATATGTGAAAAAAATTATCTGTCATCGGAATGTTCATTAGAAAAAGAACTGTGATATTTCAACAATATTTATATCCATTTTTTATCACGGGAACAATTATTGAAATTGAAGAAAATCTCTGGGCTCCTCTGTTGCCTCAGCAAGCCATTTTTCTTCAAGAAATGATCTCTCAAATCTACAATATTTTGAATTATGACAGAGTACCGTGAATCTCTTGCTCCCTACATAATCTCTTTACTGCTGTTTGCAATATGCAATTTCACAACCAAATAATTTAGGTTTTGCTCTCAAGCAAATGTATGTAGTTTGAAAAGTTTGAAGAGACAAGCTGCTTTTTGTGACCAACATGATCCACCCTTTGCATATTCTCAATTAACAAAATATAAAATACAATTGTTCAGTTTTAGCTGGAGAAATGTATCAGTAAGTACCGTATAAACATTGTTCTTCATTACACTGTCAGAATTTTCTTGAAAGGAATTTCATCACAGTGTGATTTGAACTACCTGGCAGAATAATATTAAAGCAATAAACTACAGGAAAGTGTATGTTATGGTATGCCTGATAGATAAGTTGGACATCCCAAAAAGTTATTGCCGTGTTCTCCATTTAGTATCACAATACCTGACTGCAACTCGCAATGTTAACTCTTCTGTTGTTTAGTCATTTTTATGGCTCATTTGAAAAATAAAGCTGTCTGCTGTCATTTCAGATATTCTGGGTGGTAGCTTGTTACACAGACAAAGACTAAAATATGTAACTTCTATATATACATAATAGTGTCATTTTTACAACGTAGAGACTTAGAAAGTTAAATTAAGACACTTGCTCAAGAGCTAGTTCCTGAATCAAAGCTATAACAGTAAAATGGTGAAGAAATGGAAAGATTTCAGCTAGAAGATATGATTCATACTTTCTTAAAACCTGATGCATATGTTTCATGATTTACTTTTCTAGTGTTCCGTTCTCTGGAATTTTCTTAATTTTGACAGTTACAGCAGAGTAGATTCGTTTCAGCAGAGCTTTTTTTCTTGCTGTTTCACCCCAGCAGTAACATTACTGGCAACTTCTATTATTTTGCAACCACAAAAATATAATATTAAAAAAATCAGTAAGAGAGCTGCATATCTCACAACACACCTTTATGGATAGAAGCTATTTGGAAGAGACGGACACTTGTCTCTCAAACCACATCAATTCCCTGGTGTTTGGGATCCCCAGGTTTGCTGGAAAGGCCCTGGAGGTACCAGGTGCCTCCTGCGGAGCATCCCGAGGGGAATACAGATCTGGAAAGAGCAAGGGATGCGCTCGGGACTCCAGCCCAGAGCTGGAGGAAAGGCCTGACCTGCACTGGACTATGTCAGGGCTGAATCAGGAAAATGAAGAATAGTTTCTTGCCTTACAACCTGAAACGTTGTTTTATACCTATAAAAGGCCAGTTGTCAAAGCTAATAGTACTGCCCCCAAGGGAAAAGAAGATTAAGTTAATTCAGGTCTTATGGGGAAAAAAAAAACTTTAAAGCAGTCTCTTTTCACACAAGGTGTTCCTAAATAGATGACCGATGTTGGCATAGTTTCTTGGCATATAAAGTGTTTCTTGGCATATAAAGTGTTTCTTGGCATATAAAGATATTTACATGAATCACAAATAATTTATGGGCATAAGTACAGAAAATTCACTAACGTAAGTGTTCACATACCTTGCTGGAACCGCAAATGTTTACAAAAGCTGGAAAGAAGACATCTGCTAAGCCTAACACTTTGGCAGTTTAGCGAAACAGTTAATTTTTTAAAAAATTTAGCTGATGTTTTTAGTACAATCTTTGCAGTGTTGATTGGTGTTTTATTTGAGAATTAGTGATTTATATATTGTGACATAAAGTCTACCGCATAAGAATACCTTGATAAAAAGAATCTGGACAGTATTTTAGCACACACACATCAGCTTTTTCCATTAACACCTCTTGCAAAAGGGCCCCAAAGAAGGTGAATAACTAGCATCCTCATGTCCTTGTAACTCTTCTTGGAGCATAAGCTGTAGTTACATTGCAAGAGAACTCTCATCGCATCATAGTCTCAAAATGAACAGTAATCTCTATTTCACTTAGGAGAAAACAGACTGTGTATCTCATCTGTTCAGCTATGCTTTATTCCCAGATGCTTTTTATGTCTTTTTTTTCAGATAAAAAGATACTGGAACCTTTGAAGTGTTTCAGAGAGCCCATTTTATCAATTCTTCTGAAAAGGAGGCTTTCCAAACCTGGGCACTGCTGAGGACACCAACAACATCTGGGTCTGCCACCTCCTCACTGGCATCTTCCCTGCAAAGAGACACCACAGAAAACCACACTAAAACACAACAAATTCATTGTACCCATTGTACCAAAACACAAAAGCAAATCTTAGATTTCCAATCAGCTGCTAAATAACCAGCCACAACTTTACAAGAAATTCAGGTGTCCTTCAGGAATGAAGCAGGACAGCTTTGAGCTTCCACTTCCTATCCATAATTGAGTTTTAGAAATCTTCATTGGGACACCCGATTGGGAGCTGAAAATTATCAGCTTCCAATTATCCAAATACCCAATCCAACGTCCAAGGTGCAGGTCCTAGATGCCTGCTCTTACATGTTATGTAATTCAAAACTAATCTCCTTTTTGCACTTCTCCCAATTTCAGTCCCTTCACCATCACAAAACAACATCGCCAGCCCTACAGAAGAATTATCCAAGTTCCCCTTTGCTGGAAGAACATAATTGCAGCAACCACTATTTCACCCTGACACCAGGGAGCTGCTTTTTGTCAGTTTTTGTCAGCACAGATCTGCTGATACGCTGGGCCATACACGATGCGCCTAAAACGTAAATGTTTCACATTATTGTTTAAATAAGTAATGATAGAGATCAGCTTGGAAAAGGACACGCACTTATTTTGTCAGAGTCTCCGTTTCTTCTGTCAGCTTTCGTGAAAGGCTACACTATGCACAGGACTTCTAACACACACAGCTTTATTTTGCAGACCCGAACCACCGTGAACGGCGCTACTGAGTGGAAAGGGGCAGCATTAGGGAAAACGAGGTGTGCTAAGAGTTTAAGACACCAAATTGATGCTTAAGGCCTGACCCTCCCGTTGATGCCCCACTTGGAAATGTCTAATGTACACAACACATGGAGATACCCTCTCCACAGGACCTTAGTAAGATCCTTTACTTAAAAGCACTCAGACTCAGTAAGATAAACAGGAAATACAGACTTGACACTCAGCTTTCTTTCTGAGCACACAGAAATTCAGCAAAGGTGTTAGGAAAAAAAAACTCTCAAAGTAGGGTAGGAAAAAACGCTGAACATCAGGGCTATATAAATATATTATTCAAGTGTATACAACACTTCCATATACTTTTGTTATCATTGTTGGGTTTAACCATCCCATGTAAATATTGGATTTCACCAAGCATTTTGCAAACATTTGGTGTTTACCAGAAGAGTGATGTCCTTAACCAAAACGGACTGTTTTTTCCATACTGTGCCTGGCTCTGGCACCAGCACAGCGTTCAGGGCCTCCCAAACGCTTAGGATAGGCTCATTTCTGCTACACAAACAGCTGAGCATATTCCTAGTCACAAAAGTTTGGGAAAGATATCATTAATCCTTGTTCTCGTCATCGTGGGACTCATCTAATGCCTTCCAAAGTCAATAGATGTACAGAGCAAGGGCAAGCGATGCCGACTTCATTAAGACTCCCAGTCAATCTTAAAAGATCCTCCAAAGCTGCTTCCGCAGTCTCTTATAGCCTCTGTTCAAATAGGTATTTAGTCAATAAATTAAACTGTCAACTTGCAATCCTCTAGAACAATCACTTCTTTTGCAAATGAATGATACAGCATTTTCTTAAAAGCAATTCATACTTGCTTTTATCTCTTGCTACAAGCAGACAAGCCTTGCATAAAATTAGTTAATTGGAATAATGGAAGGTTGACACCATTTTTCAATATTTCCCTCTCTAAGGAAAACATCTTGCACAAAATGGTGTCCCATATCTTCCTTTTTCTTCCCATTACATTTTACCTTCTGGCTTTAAAACAGAATTTAGCAGGATCGATTTGCTGATGATTGTAAGAAATAATGTGCAAAGCTAACAAAGCCAAACAGCATGGTTAATAATCACATCCTCCGTTCAAAGTGAGGCACATCTAAACTGCATGGGATCAGAGAGCATCACCAAGAAATTACGGGCTAAATCCCTCAAGCTCTAGACAGTGGCGGAAATTCTGCTTTCAGTGGCAACAGAAAGCTGTGCACTAACTTGCATATCAAAGCAAAAATACCAAAAATTAAGACACACATTCACACCGAATTCTACTCAGTCTTGGTTATTTGGAAAGGATAAATACATTTATCCTTAAATGAAATATTTTATTTTTGAGATACACTGAGAAAATCAAGAATATCAAGAAAATCAAGTCACGTTTATTATCTTAAGAAACAGTGAGGAAACCTCACTGATCAGTGTTAATAACCAGTGTTAATACTGGCAATGAAGGAAACCCTTGCCAGGGATACAAACTGCAAGCCAACCACCTCTGCTAAGCTGCCAACTGGAAATACTGTGTCTGAGCCTCGAAATCCAAAAATAAACCAAAGGAACATTTGAAATCCTTATATTCATATATATAGAACATATTCATCATATATTCATCCCAAAAGCACCTATGGGCCAGACCAGGATCTGGTTTGCATCTCTGCTAAAGCCATTATTTCTATAAACATTAAAAGATTGATCACATTTTTCCTGGGGAGATATTTCATGGCACAGATGATACTTTTCAATACAAAAAACGCCTCTGTCTACCTGCCCACTTATAAATTGATCTCTTCTCTGTTTCTCACAAAAGTGTGCCTCTTTTCAGGGCAACCTAGCTGAGCTCCAGCTTACAAATGTATTTACTGAAAGAAGTACAGGAATAACAACTGCTCTTTTGTCTCTGCGAGAAAGGGCTGCCTAGAGCCAATTATTGTTTATCATTCCAGATACACATTTTATGATCACTGTGTTAAAAAAAATTAAAGAAATACTTTATGAGTAAGGAGCCAATTTAATATCTTCAAGTCCAATCACATAGAAAAGGATCCCTTATCTGTGTTTTATGTTGCTCAGTCTAATTGTCATGTTTTATTAATTTTGCATGCTAGGCTGGGAACATTAGGCACAGGTTTCTCCTCGGGAGAGCCGCAAAGCTAAAAACAGCACAAGCACCAGAGGAAACTGTGTTTATAATTGCTCTGTTTCTTAGTTGGACTTTGTCAGCTCAACTTGGGTGGCAGAATGACATGGAGAGAGAAAGCTCACTTTGATTTGGAAAAGGTTGTTTGCAGGTGTCAAAACAAAGTCTACCAGGAAACCAAGGGAAAAATTAAATGCTGTGAGCCATTATTGCAGGTGTGCTCCAGCGAAAATCAGCGGCCTTTTGTTTGTGTCTCCGTAAACAGGCTGTGCAGTTGAGGCCAAATGCAGTTGGAAGGAATTTAAAGTACCATCGGCTCACAGTGAAACTCAAAATTTGAATTTCTTGGTCCAAACGCATAGATTAGAAATTATTCATCCTGCTCATTGAAGACAGGGATATCATACAACAGGTGATAAATAAGTACTAAGTAGGCAAAAATAGGTATTTCTGACACTGCCTGGATCTAACTTAGAGCATTCAGTAACAAGGCACCTCAGAGGCTTTTATCTGGGGAGAGAAGAGTATGTGCAGCACTTGAGGATGCCCATTCTCACCTGAAGCGGGATCTCATGTGCCCTGTGCCACCCCGTGGCATCCAGCCCAAGAAAGAAAAAAAACATTAAAAAACAGCAGTCTTAACAAGGGTTCGGCAAAGTGGGAAACAGAGCTGGCCGAGAGAAAACACTCCTTCTCACAAGGCCAATTCAAAGAAATTAAGAGTGTGAGGTGTATCTGCATTGATACCAACGGGACGAGAAAAGGCAGACGGGAGCCGAATGCACAAGATCAAGGTGTCAGTTCAGACACATACGAATGGCTTAATGCCAAGGTGCTGCCAGAACACCTCGCCATGGATTCTGATTAAAAAAATACACACCAGCTCCTGTGTGTGAAATGTAGAAGATATACCGAGTACACTGAGCAATCGTTCCCAACAAAGATGAAATACAAATATACTGCAGTAAAACGAAGCGTGAAACCTGAATCCGCAGGTTCAGAGTTGAATGAAGTATTAAGTTAGGGTTGTCGTTCTGCGTTTACTTAGCTCAAGATATTTAATTCAGCGCAGCACACGGTGGCTCTCCCGAGGTGTTCATAACAGCAAATTACTTGAGTTGGCTACAGTGCTGAAATTAGAGGAGCTGATATATCACAGGTGTCCCTAAACCCTCTTCCCTAAAGTACACACAAACTGGAAATCCACTGTCAGCTTCCTTATCTGCACCAGACCCATTTTCATTAAGTCTAAACTGATAGTTTTAATTCAAAGTATAATGGAAGAAAATGGACAGAAGAAAACATCATTTCTACGGCACACCCTGCCCTTAGACTAGAAAGAAAATCAGAATGATCACAGCATATTAAACAATTCCATGCCTAAGAAAATACAGCAGCAACAGGCAACCAGTATGCTAAACCAATGGAAAATCTCAACAGCATTTAAAAGACACAGCATAAATATGTCACAAAATCAAGGTTATTCCCATTTTAGCCAGGGCCATTTTCTTCAGGAAACCTACAGACTTGTAGCAACATGATTTACTTATATTAACTGGCAGTTTTACATCCTCTACCTCTATCGTATATCTCTGTATATTCAGTGATCATTAGGACAGTTGATAAAGGTTTACTGCTTCCCCGAGAGAGTTATTTTTTATCTCAGTGAGTGACATGTGATTCCTAGTTTACAGAAAGCCTGAAATTGTTAATATTCTCTCTGGAAACTCATCTGGATACCAAACAAATGTTATATTATAGTAACTGTCCTAAGCACCAGTCTAAAATCATTTAACATCAGCTATTTTTTATGTTTAAAATGTAAAAATATATATAATTCAGAAAACATAACACTTTTCAGAAGATTACTCTGATCCTGTATCATTCCTTCACTGCATTTTTCTGTATCTAAATTAAAAGCATTATGTATTATGCCACCACACAGAGACAACTTCAGATGCCATTTTCACTTAGAGGATTTTTTGCCATCTTTAAAGCTTTAAGTCATGCAGCACCCCAAAGAAAACGATCTATGACAGTCAAACCATGGCTTTGACAGGTGGGCAACCTGCGGCATATCAAAAAGTATAGCTGAAATAGCTTTAAAATTTATAGCTTAATTATAAAAACACAATTTAAAGCTCAGGAGAGGGAAGCCGAGACAGGCACTTGGAAGTTACTTTCAATTCTGCAAAATTTACTGCAATTAAGATTGCAGAAATAAGCTATAAAGAAAGTTGAGTAGTAATTTGAGGCCTCCATTTATGTGCACCACCTCTTACGTATATTTTTACTCATGGCAATGCCAGGCCGTGTAAGAGCCTCAGACTCTTCTGCCTCACTAGGAAATACATGTACGACAGGGAAATATAGAGAGCAGGAATTAATGCAGTTTTTAGGCCAGGGCTGTACAGATGACAGCACCCTGCTTAGGGGAAGAGGAAGAGTAGGGAACAACTACTTACAGTATTATCTGCTTGTTACTTTTTTGTGAAGTTTTTATTTGGTTGCAATTTCAGAACTATAATTAACAGTCCCCAGGCAAAACTGAAGAGGTGGAATACTAATGGCAATTTTAATCTGCAGCATAAAAAATCAAAAACATTTGAATAACCTACATACACACATATCCATTATTTAACACTTGAGACCAATTCAAACATAATGTTTTCTTACAACTCAGGTCTCTGTTTCTCTCTACAGTAAAAACATTAAAGCAATTCCAGTTCTGTGCTCACCTGCCCCTCGGAGAGACATTACGCTGGTTAAGTGTCGTGTTTGTAGAGGTAAGAATAGTAATCTTAGGCTTCCGGGGTTGTTTCGAGATCGGAATGGAGCAGGGGGGACATTTCTATCTCAGGTTTACTTATTATGGTTATGATCCTTACAAGCAAGGTGCAATAATTCTGGAATCCTCATACAGATTTTCTTATTGCCCAAGAGCTAGTCTAATTGCCCTCTTTATTTCTTGTTTTCTAAGGACTGTTCCAAGGTTTCAACAACACTTCAATAGTTTTCAGCTATGTTTTATCTTGTCTAGGGGGAGTGCTCTGCACAACAAGTCTCAAATATTCTGTGAATTGATGATTCTGTGAATTATTTCACGGTCCTGGCCCTCACCGGACTCCAATCACACACCACGTTTTGCACAGGGTACTACGTAAGAAGGGAGCTCTCCTTTTTGTACTTCACAGCCAAGCTATTCACATGGGAATATACATATATATGTGTATGTATGTATGTATGTATGTATGTATGCACATATACAGGTTTAGAGCTATCTACACTAGTTACCCAACAGAAACACCATCAATTACAGACAGGGCAGTGCTCACTTGATGGCTGAGAAAGGACTCCTGACCCCCGGCTCCTTCATTTCAGGCTTCAAGGCAGTGTCAAGACCGGCACTGACACCCATCACAGAAGAAAGTGGGGGAAAGGAGAGGCAGAGAAGATTAAAAGAAAAAAAAAAGGCAAAATGAAACAGGAAAAATGAAGAAGGACAAAAATAGAATAATGAAAAGAAATGGGAAGTATAACAACTTCACTGCAGGTGTGAATTGCTGTTCCTTGGTGTTACATCTCAGTAAACAGAATAAATGCTTGGTGGTGTGTGACTGCTTTCCAATCAGTGAGAGCAACGTGCTGTGACTAGTAATGGGTCATCTCTCAGCTCGCCTTTCTGTGGGGAAAAAAACAATGTCAGTGATTATGGTAGACCTGGACTGAACAAAAGGGAATGACTGAGACATACATTACGTCAGGAAAATCTCTAATTTGCTGAGCTACAATCATAATTATAGTTTGAACTATATTTTGCAACCCGTGTGACTTGTTTTAAAAAACTTACAGATATGAAATAACCCTTTTGTCCACATCCTTCAGAGCAGCACCATGTCCCTAAAATTTCCAGGTCAGGTTGTCACTTCAGATGCAATATACTATAATCGCAAGAGGAACAGTGAGTTTGCTGATGAGAACATGCTAGAGAATCATAGTTATCATAGTTAATGATGGCTGCAGGTGCTCCATATCCTCAGTAACTGCAGTTTGGAAAATACAAAATATTTTGAAAATAAAGCATATATATTTATATATATTTTATACATATATGTTATATATGTATATATTTAAATAGATGAAACTGCCACAAGCATTTATATACTTAAAAAATAGCATAATATGCACTAACAATTATTTCATTATTGCAGCTGATATGCTGTATTAACGTAGAGGGCCTGATTCCATCTTCCACAGAGGATTTTTCACTGTCAAAATTTTTATTTCTGGCAACTGGAAATTTGCATTTCTCTTCCTAGATGGAAGGCTGTTTCTTCTTCTGCATAAAGCTCTGCCATTGCCCGGAATGGTTCATGCAGTGGGCAACTCAGGTTGCCAACAGGTAACAAGAATTTATGGAAAAAAAAAGACAGAATCAGATTGTGTATTTAATTCCTGCGTGAGTTGACCCTGAGGATTCAACAATTAGGACAGAAATTCAAGAAGGTAGATATGGATAATTTTTTTTGAATACCAAATGGGTATGATTTGTGCCACCACTAACCATTTCTGGTCTGTTCAGACTCCTTTTCTGCATTCTAAACTACTTAAGTTTAATTTCTTTCCTTGCAAAATGAACTTCCAGTAACTGCAGAGCTTTAACTGTTATCGAACAATGTTAAGTCCTCAATTCTTTCTATACATCAGAGTGACAACAGAAAGAAATGGTAACTTCTTCCTCCTGATCACACCAAATCCTGATCTTTGTTGATGTCTTCCTGTTGGCCTCTGTTACATTCTCTGTATCTGTGAAAGGGGACACAGAATTATGCAAAACCAAGTGATATTTTTCCATCATGGCAACTTGCTGCCTCAGGTTGCCACCTTAGCGAGAGAAATTGGATGTAAATAATGTCACTTAATGTACCAAATAACATTTATATGCAATAAAATCCTCCCTTCAGTTACTAACTGCCTGCTCTCTTTTATGGGCTAACACTTAGCAATTAAGCCACTGAACATCTGGGCTTCCGATCGCTCAGTAATCATTTAAATCAAAAAGAGGACCCAGTGAATGCCTCTCTGGGTCATGGTATGGAAGATAAGCCCAAAGCAAAATATCTGTGGCATGTACAGAAGGGCACATTTGGAAAACAGCTGATGCCTCTTATTCAAAATTTACTAAAGCAGTGTAGGAAGCTGAGCATCCTGATGATTTATGTGGATAAATAACTTAGTGCGATGCAAAGGTTTGCACATCTTTATTACAATAAAACAACACCTGGTGCCCTTTTTTTACCATCTGCATGTTCAAAATAATTTGGTCAGCATTATTGGTTTGGAAGATAGCCAACGAGTCACTGAATTCACGGAATGGTGCATATAAACAGAGGAATTACAAGCAGGTTTTTCAAGCGCTCTAACAACAAAACTTTACCACATGTTGCCTTAGCTGACAGCTTGATGGCAGCAGGAGCTAAAGGCCCCCATTTAGCCACGGTGCTTATTTAATAACTACTGCTTCACATGCTCAACCAAAGCAGATTTCCTCCAGCAAAAAGAGGACACTGCAGTCAAGGGTTGTCCCTTATCCCTGTTACTTCAAGGAGTTGTTCACACAAAACAACTCCAAAATCATGAAGAACACATACCTCTTTCTNACGGAGGAATTACAAGCAGGTTTTTCAAGCGCTCTAACAACAAAACTTTACCACATGTTGCCTTAGCTGACAGCTTGATGGCAGCAGGAGCTAAAGGCCCCCATTTAGCCACGGTGCTTATTTAATAACTACTGCTTCACATGCTCAACCAAAGCAGATTTCCTCCAGCAAAAAGAGGACACTGCAGTCAAGGGTTGTCCCTTATCCCTGTTACTTCAAGGAGTTCCGAAATCATGAAGAACACATTCCTCTTTCTTCTAAAAGCTGAGTCATTGGTCTTGATGCGATACTACGACACTCTAGCAAGCAAATTCCACATCTTGGGGCCCTTTCCATCAGCATGTGAGCACCAGACCCCACGGCAGCAGTGGCTCGAGGGGGCAGCAGCACATGTTCAGCTGACAGTTTGCAGACGTTTTCCAGATTTTCATGTAAATTGAATACCCAACGATGGAAAGAGTCCATGGACCTGTCACAATATACTACTTATTTCATCTACAAGTAATTTATCAACTGGATTGGTGTAAAATCAGGCTATGTGTAGTGGTGGGCGTCCCATCTGGGACGTGGCTCCTGGCTCACGTGTGGTTGGAAGAGTTTTCTTTGCCTACAAGGAAATTCAGTAGCCATGGAGCTGCTCTTACTCTTCCATAAACCAGTTACAGACAATCCCCTCTACAGACCACAGCCGACATCACAGTATCAGTAAAATTCACTTACCTTTTCTTTTCTAAGCATTGTTTTTCATGATTTACTGTGCCATCTGCTACAAAACGCATTGACCTGAAACACGGACTACAAGTTAGTAGACCAGAAGCGATGTTTCATGTTCTTAAAAAAAAAGAAAAAAAGAAAAAAAAAAGCGTAGTGCATCTATTTTTAAGTTCAGAAAACAAAACAAAATTAAAATAAAATAAATAATCATAGTTCGGGTTCCTCCCAAGTGCTCTTCTAGCAATCACTTGATAATAAGAGGAGCGTTTATATATTCAAGATCTAGTCCTGAAGACAATGTTCAAAACTTAATGTTAGTTCATCCCCTGAAGTATTTGAACATAAAAGAGACCCAGTATGAAAACTGAATAAAATAAATAACCAACATTAGATTTTTTTCATAAGATTTGATGAAAATCCTATTAAAAAGAAGAGAGCATGGCAAAACCTATCTTGCAGTATGTGCTGTATTTCCAGAAATTTGAAGGGATTAAAATCAAGTTTCCTGATTTTTCACTCAGCTAGTTGATAAAATGAGCCATGAGGCAGCAACGTGCCCTAGAGAGAGTCCAATGTGCTTCTAGACAGGGTCCAGTGTAGAGCCAAGAAGATGATAAAGGGTTGGGAGCATCTATCATATGAGGACAGACTAAGCGAGCTGGGCCTGTTTAGCCTGGAGAAGAGAAGGCTGGAAGGGATCTGATCAACATGTTCAAGTACCTGAGGGGAGAAAGCAAAGAGGACGGGGTCAAACTCTTCTGGGTGGTGGCCAGCAACAGGACAAGGGGTAATGGGTACAAATCGAAACACAAGAAGTTCCACCTTCATATGAGGAAGAACTTCTTTGCTGTGAGGGTGCCAGAGCCCTGGCACAGGCTGCCCAGAGAGGCTGTGGAGGCTCCTGCTCTGGAGATCTTCAAACCCGCCTGGTTCCACCCTGTGCCCCTGCTCTGGGTGTCCCTGCTGGAGCAGGGGTTGGACTGGGTGATCCCTAGTGGTCCCTTCCAACCTCAACCATCCTGGGAGTCTGTGAAAATATTCATAGATGAAATAATGTAGTGTGTTTGCAATGACCCTTCATGGACTCTTTCTACCACTGGACACTCAATTTCCACAGAAATCTGGGAAACGGCTGAAAGCTGTGTTAGCTGGAAGATTATAGTACATGTTTGCCAGAACTAAGAGACTTCTTTAGTTATGCAAAAAGGTTATTTACTGTAAAATTAAATAGTAACAGAAGAAGACATAACAACAGATTTCTCGGATATCCTGGTGATAATTTGCTTACACAAGATTATTTAAATACTCTAACAGGAAGGGAGAAAGGAAGGAAGAAAAATAAAAGAGAGAAATGTTGCTTTAGCATTAAAAGAATGGCTCTGCTGCCCAGATGGAGGATGTAATTGAGCAAATCCACAGTCAACATCATTGTGAATGTGCTTATTTATACTAGCTGAGGTTTCTAAACAACACACAGTGTAAACAGAACCATCTTTGTTGTCGTGATGCTCAGGATAGAAAACTTGCCTCCCTCCCGGTAGCTCTCCAAGAATTATATAAGAAAAAAAATTCTGGTCTTCCTTGTCCATTTTCATAAAAACAGACAATTCTGGGGAAAAATACACAATGTTAGAGAAACTTTGTCTTTCCCCACCTATCCTACTGTGCCCAGGGCCTGACAGCATTTGCTCTCCTTAAAAATAAGCTTAGATTAGATCCTCTAGACCAGCTTAAGCTAAATTTACAAGCTGCAATTCATATGACATCAAAGCATATGATGTGGAAACATTAGTCTCTGAACAATTAGAAACTCTAACGTGAAATAAATATGCTGCTAGAAGTCTCGGATTGAAGCAGCTTCCAGTGTTGCCTGCAGAACTCTGACAGATGCGCTGGGAACGTTCACTAAGTGTAACCGTATTACTCAGTTGTCTCGGTACAGTTAATGCATGGATAACTTACAGTCACATTGAAAATCTGGGCTCTAGCTTTGCATTAGCAGAAGAAATGTGAAATCTACATTGGAACAGAAATGTACGTAGTTATAAATCTATTTTCAATATATTTAAAATATTATTTTTAGTTGGCCATGCACTATGTTTTCTAAAACAACCTTCATAAAAAGTAAGTAAGTGGCTCAATATTTTCACATGAACAATTGTAGAATTTGCTGCTATCTTTCTTAGACACTGACGGTTAACCTCAAATCAAATTCATCATTGGGCTTATTGACAAGTCTGGCACGACATAATTAAAAACTGGAGACATTCACTGTAGTTTGCCAGTCCCAGCCTTGTACAGTAGCAGGGAATGCTTTTCACCTCCATAACCATGACCAGGACAACAGCCTGTAGGATGAAGATGAACAAAGAACATGAATGAAGACTTCTGAAAATGCGCTTGTATGAAGTATTCATGTCTTGAGAGGACACGGTATTTGTCAACATAGAAAATACTTCTCAAAACTCATTGTACCCCGTACAGATTTCTACAGAGTCCAAACTGAACCCATCATGAAGATACATTTATGGGATGAAAATCCGCAAGCATCTACCCCTCATGTACAAAGAGTAAAACCGCAGCATTTATTTTCTATTTTAAAATGATAATACAATTCATAAACATACGACTAACATTATAGAACAATGAATCTCTGGTGTCATACTAATTAAAAAGCTAGTATTACATTACTTCCTCAAGGGCTCATTTTATAATTTTTAGGATTATAGCACATTGATTAATTTATACAAGTTTTTAATCCCCTAGTATTTAATGAAGTCTAGGAATTGGGAACGTGTGCATAATTTCGATTTGTATAATTTTATTATATAGGGGAAAAGTTAAACTGGTCATGTACTGCTTCACGTGGAAAGTGTCTGAGCGCCCCAGTTCAACCATCAGCCTATTAACCATTCGCAATGAAATGTTCAGGTCTAAATTAATCCTAGGGTTATTAGATTATTTTTCAGCTTGCTAAGGACTCCAACAAGCATTGCTTGTCTTATGTACTTGTCAACTGCCTTTTAATTAGCTACTGTGTAACAACTGAGCACAGTGGGAAACTAATATCTGTTCAAGTTATCTTCCATATCATTTAGAACGCCTCGAAAATGACATTGTCATTATCCTGCACAGCCTCGGCTTTCCCCATCCTGGCACATCACGTTAAAATAGCGTGCTGCAAATAGATGCTCATAAACACATTGCAGCTAAACACAATGGGAACGAGCAAAACAAATTGCGGAGGAAAAAAAAGAGTCTATGAAGATAAAATTCTGAACCGTTTGACACTGGCGTCTACCACAATTATAGCATCCCATTAATGCAGTTAGATCAACAAGGTGTCAAACCAACAGATCAACCCACAAATCACAGACTCACAAACCAACAAAGCATTTTGTTTTTAAGTCTACTGCATACACTGTAAAAATTCGTAAATCCAGACAGCTACAGTAAACATAATGAACCCTAAAACTTGAAATCAAGTAAGGAAGGATTAGCCCTTCCCCACGACGGGAAACAAAACAAAGAGCAAGGGCAGAGAAACCTACCCAAAACCCGCCAAAAACCACCCCAAAACAGGTGCTGAATTTCAGTGTGACTTACCAGAACTTCAGAGTATGTCTGGGACGGGCTCCAATTCTGATCACCAGGGATGAAAAATAGAAGTTTTCTGGAAACCAACTGTATATATCCTGACCTGGTAATGGCTACAGAGAAACAGGACTGAGTCTCCAGCAATCTGGAGGGCAAACCCAGGGGAAGGAGACGGAATACCTGAAGCCCTGAGCAAGATGCTCCCTAGAGGGGCACACGAGTCCATCCGGAACACGGCTCCCAGCCCAGGAAATCATCTCACCGACACGATGGTAAAGGATGCTCCGACCTGCCAGAACTAAAGAGTAGAGGAGATAAAAGCAGGAAATAAGGAGCAAGCTGGCATGTCACATGCACTGGAGCAAACTGGCCCATGAGCTTCTTCAATTCTAAGATTTATGAACAGTCCCCTAATGACATGCAGCACCATTTTTGTTGTTGTTTTTGTAGAATATCCTTCTCCATGTCATCCCCTTTAATTTGAATTCACTCAATTTATATGATAATAAGAAATTTAAAAAGACACATCAATGTTACTAAGGGAAAATTAGAGCGGATCCGCGAACTGGTTGGCACTGAGAACCTGGGATTTGCATTCTGCTTCACGTCTCTTTCTGCTTGGCAGCATCTCCACACTTTACATAGACGTAACCCTCTATACCTGGTATCTGTCTAGATGGGTATTGACAAGATTATTTTCTGTTGTATTTATGCTCTCAAATAAGTGAGCCAGCACGATATAAAAACATTTCTTAACACCTTACACAGGTGTAACTTAGCATCGTTATTACTCTGGGGAATACTACAGCAAAATCAGCACAGCTCCTGTGTTGATGAAGGTGGTAGTTCTCTCTCCTATGCCAAAAAATACATCCCCAAACCTAATAATTAGTTAGCAGTATATTAAAAGAAAAATCTTTTTTTTTCCTATTTTAAAAAGATCTAACAGTGACAGCAATACTAAAAATTAGACTTTGGTGATAAAAAGTACTCAGCCATAAAACATTTATCACCTCTTGTAGAGGAAGCACCTTCGGATTATTAAATATCTGGGTTTATTTCGATGCATAGTGTAGCATTGGGCTGAGAGGTAATTACACAGCAGGGAGAACTGTCTCTGTGAAGGCAGTGGGAAGAAAGGCCTTATTTATTTCAACTCTCCACAATTATATTCATTTTCTAAGTGTTTCTGAAAAAATCTTACTGGCCTGTCATGCTTCCACCTTGGAGAGCAGAATATGATTAGGAGCATCAGTAAGAGTCATGTTTTCTCTTGACAGTGAGGTGCACAGTGTAAAGACAGGGATCATTTTGGGCTCAGTTTCTTGAGGAGTTTATATAGCATATCTAAAGAGCTTCACTGCATGGGCTTTTAATTGTTTTTTTTTTTTAGTGCTTTTAACTTGCAATATTTAATTAGCTTTAAAATACTATAAATTCTTTTTTTACATTTGAAATGGAAATTTTTTAAGTTGAAATATACAGAATTGATATCTGAACAATGCTCGAAGTCTTTCATCACCTATACACATTCACGGGAAAAACTCTCTTTCTGTACCTGAGCGAATCACAATATATAATGTATTCACTGCATGTAGCCTGGGTTTTGTTCTGGCAGTATCTCCTAGCAGGCTGCAGCAGCTTCCTCTAATTCAACAATTATTCAGTGTTCAGTATTCAGTTATTCCTTATTCTTTAGTTTCCCTTCAAAACTCCACAGATCCTTTCATAACTGTATCACTGTGGCCCCTTAGGGATCACCACAACTGACTCTTCTGGTTATTTATCTCTCTTATCACTACCTCCTATCGTCCTGCTGTGCCCAATTCCCCCCAAATACACCACATGGACAACAACATACTTAAATATCCGTCACACCCCCTGTCCAAAATGCTGTGTAGCAGTCTGGATGAAGAGCTGCTTCGTTAAACAGGAACCCGCAGCATTCTCCTTTGCATATTAGGATCAGTCTCAACCTGACAAATTCAACGCGAGTTCCACACATTCGCTTGTTACAGACTCCTCACTGACTTGGAGAGCTCGGTGTCCGCACTGTTAGTAGCACCAGCTAATCCAATATTCATCGATTTGAACTAGCAATCACTGCCCTAAGTGTATGGGACGGGGCAGCTGCTTTAGGATGTGCTACTTCTCTTCTAACACCTCTGGCAGGATAAGTGATACAGGCTCTAGCGCGCAGCCTAGATACTGTCACACGGCCCTGCCTTGCTTAGAGGCTTCTACACTTTAATTGCTCACACTGACATTTTCCATTCCAGGCTGATGTCTGCCTCGGGCTTTTTTTTTTTAAACATATTTCAGCAAAAATGATTCAGCTTTTTTTGGAGAATAAGTGGAAAATACATTGTTCTTGCCATGGTAAATTTTGCTATTGTTTTCAGAATTTCCAATGTTTTCTGCTTTAGATTAGAGGCCTGATGTTTTACACTGAGTCAGTGTCTGAAGGCGTGGGAAATTTAACCACATTTAGACAACTTATGAGTTTGGGGAGAACCGCAGATAGCCTATTTCAAAAAGATTGGATTGGTAATACTGCAAAAGTGTTCACAAGTCAGGAGTGGCAGAACTGAGGAACAGGAACAAGTTTTCCCTTGCACGTAGGCACGCTGATTACGTATCACAGAGCCATATACTTCATAATTCGGAAGCACAGGTGACTGAATTAAGTTGCATATCTTTCATTTCCTGAGTTGGAAGTATTTGTCTTTGCAAACGATCTCACTCTTTTAGACAGCACTTGATTTTGTTTTATAGAGTGCAATGAAATGCAGCTGAGTGCAACATACACTCACCTCAAAACACAAGCCTAAGATTCTCTATCTGAACTCTGATGAAAACATATAAAGGTTTCATGATGAAAAACTCTAAAGCAGATGCTTGATCAAACAAGCTATTGTTGGGGTGAGCTGCCTGGAAGGGGTTGTACAGCCGAGGTTAGGTACATCAGGGATCCTGCGCGAAAGCCGTGTTCAGCAGGAGGATCCCTAAATGATTCATGAGCAGCTGAATCAATAAGCAGGCACTGGTGATGAAGATGTCTGGTGAGGGGAGGTATCCCGGCCTCTTCGGAGCCCAAAATGAGTCTTCCCAGCGCTTCTCTGGAGTCCAAGATGAGCAAGTGCGTTGCAGAAGAGCGTCTCCAAAGGCGCTGTGGAGCACAAAGTCCTAGAGAAACTTGTATAGCTTGCGGTGGTCCCTTCCAACGGCCGGTTCTGAGAAGAACAAGGCATTTTGACATGCTTACATTTCGCAAAATGTTTATTCTTTTGCTTAGATTTGAATTAAGGAAGGAATGAAAGGAAGAAAGAGAATAAGAAAAATCCCTTCCCATTTAGCAATGCTGTAGCTTTTGGCTGTGAGTCCGGGGCGGCCTGGATGTCCTTTGCTGAGGAGAAGAAAACCCGACGGCCCTAGCCTGAGCAAGCAGCCCACAAGTTGCTACATCCGCTGTCACAAAGCAGTGAACTCAGCATGAAGAAAAGGCTCTTTGGTGTCAAAGCCTCCTGCTGCAGAACTAGGATCAGAGGCACAGCTGAAGTTCCCAGGCTTTTGGGCCACCATCCTTAGGACCGAGAGCCTGGGGCTAACATTATTAGTTATAAATTCAGGGAAAGGGGATGGGAAGATCCATCAGGACACATTTCCATCGAGAACACGATGCTTAACTCAGAAATTCTGAACCTTGATGTTCCCCTGGTACGAACGTGCATAAAACCTGCTAACAAAAGTTCTATCACTCCACTACCAAGGGCGACAGAATAGCAGCCTTACAGGACTAGCAAATGTGTCAAATATCCACAGCTTCAACCAATACACCATGACAGACATCCTTCTAATCATTTTTCTCAGGGAAATTTTGCTGAGTGAAAATTCCTGACCCAACTATAATCATTACCTTCAAAGCCATGCGAAGAGCCAGGTATCAGAGTGGACTCTAAAAGTGCTGAACTTCACTATCAACTTCAGAGATTAAAGATTTTTTTTTTATTAAGAAGCTAACACCAGACATCTGGCTGAATTTTAGCATTCCTTCGAACGGGACTCGACAAGACAACAGATTCGCAGCTAATGAATTCCAAGCCTCATGAATATATAACAGCTCGAGTTCCGCTACCTCCAGAGAGCTGCTGGGTTCTGTCAGGACGGCTCCGGTACCAGAACGAAGCAGCTGATTTCCTCGGGGATCGCCACTGGATCAGAACAGCTCTATCTGGTTACGATAAAATACACCAAAAACATAAACAAGTAACATAAAGCTGATTATCCTCTTTTTCAAGGAAGTTTCAGATTCCTCATGACATATCGGTGATGGCTGCAGAATTTCTAAAAGACCCTGTGGCAAGCATAAAAGCACCCAGAGTGTAAGGAGAAAGCAAAAGCTCATTACAGCCTACACAGGGAGAAAAGTTGGCTCAAAAAGAAGGGGTCTCCAGCTCGACGTCGGAACGTACTATTCCACATGGCAGATGGATCATGGAAAACAGGAGCTTTGTGCTGCCAGCAAGCATTTTTGCTCGAAATGCGCTAGAATCTGGAAACAATAGGAAATAAAGCAGAAGAGCTCAAAATGTCAAGAATAATGTAGGCATATGTTGTAACTAGGCTGCATGGGTACAGCACAAAGTTACCATAAATATTCCCTCTGATATTTATAGACATGGGCTTTGGTCACACTGACTCACCTTGCCATGAGCATTCAATACGTTGCCACAAATGTTTGCAGAAAGCAAGTCGGAGCCGTGGAAAGGAAACTCCGTGTGCCTGGGTATCTCCCCTAAACCGTTCCCAGTCAGATGCTGCAAAGACATCCTTCTTTTCACTTTCAGAACAGGGAAAATGAGAAGGATGGTACCTGCACTACAGCTGCTGGTTTTCTTTTCCGTAGAATCCACCCCTATAAAGGGGAAATTTTCTATTTGCACTGTTTAGTCTGGGCACTGACAAGTGACACAGGGAGTGAAGGGAGAAACAGATACAGATACCCTATCCCACAATGTTTAAGCTAGCTCTGCCTGTACACATCCCCGCACAATGAAAAATAAAACAAGAGCTGTAACAAGATTATGCTCGAGGAAATCAGTTAGCAAAGCATGGGTAATTACCTCCCTGAAACTAGTAATCTCTTTAATTTCAATTTCAAACTTGCCCTTTAGCAAATATTCAGTTTATATATCAATTTAGGTGTAAAAATGTGTGTTTTTATTTTTAAGAAACCCATAGAAGGACTGAGCTTTGAAAACTGTCGTGTTGGGTGTGAAGAAATTATTTAAGGCGAAATTATACTGCTGTCACACTCATACCTCACAGTTTAAAATAAATCTTGTCATCTAATTATATAAGAGCTTGAGTTTGTTTAACAAATTTCTCAGAGGTATTTGTGTGGCACTGTGTTTCCTTTTCCTTTGATTATAGCCTATCATTTCAGTCTTCTCCTTCTACAGCTCTCTATGTTTTATTGTGTTGTGTAACAGGTTGCATTTATCATATCTCTTCAGCTGGGCTCAAGCAGATACAACCACAAAGTCTCAGTACAGTTCTTGGCAGTTTACAATTAGAGAATTACTTTAAAACAAAGCCACCCCCAGAAAGTAATTTCAGCTCCCAGAGAGCTTCATCGGGAAAAAAAGTGGATCTCTGAAAGCAGTTTTGACATCCCACAAGTAGGTCTACGGGGAACACTGGAGAAAAGGAAAATTCCTCTTGTGTCCTCATTTCCATGCTACATTCTTGAAATATCAGAAAAAAATTGGAGTAGAATCAGCCAAACCAGGATAATTATTTCCATAAATTATAGCCTGGAAAAGAATGTTTCTTCCCATCTGGATTGCCGTTGAAGGTGGATAACCTCTGAATTACTCTAGAATAGTCTTTATTGAAGCCACAAGAAAAAGAGGAGCAAAGAATTGTCGTCAAAAACAAAACAAAAGAAATCACCAAACCTCACAGCCTCACTAAGCCCCATAACAGCTTGATTAATCGCTGAAAGAATTTCATTTCTCAAAAGGTTAAAAAATAGCCTAAAAAGCGCAACTAGCCTCCGTAGGAGATGGAAAGCATTTTAGAGAGTTGGCAATGAAGTAAGTTACTACGTCGGATTTTTGAAAGATCTCATCTCACAGATGTTGTTTAGAGTAAGCCAAGAATAATATTTATGGCTTAATCACCTGATTGCAAGAATCTGTTTTAGTTACTCATAGAATTACCAATTCTTGTGAACAGACGATTGCACTGGTAGAACTGGAAGGCTGCGTGAGCCCATCTTAAAGCAGGTCAGACGGTGTTTTCCAGTCCGTACCATGCCAAGCCCCTAGATGCATATTTTCAGGTCCAATTGTCTATCATTTTTCCACACTGCAGGTCTCTGGAGCTCCAGCTCTTCCTCAGTGGTGTTTCTGGAGATGGCGCATCAGAGCTTTGGCTCGTGTGCTCCCTAATTAAAGCTACCTTAGGAAATGCCTCAGTATTAAGCTATGGTTTACATTAACAAGCTGTTAAATTGAATTTTGCTCCAGTTTGGAGACCTCCCCTCAAAATTCAAATGCAAATGTGCCCGTTTCATTAAACAACTGGGACCCTGGGGCTCCTATGGAGAAGAACAGCAATCTCAGAAGGGTAATTGTATCTGCTTAAATTCTTTTCCTCAGTATTTCCTGACTGCTCCTTTTCTCTCCAGAAAAACGCACCAGCTCATTACTTACTTCAGACAACAACGACACCTTCCTATTACTGGATATCCTCTGCAAGGATCATAGTCATGAGATCACTGCACTACGTGACATCACTGCCAAATTTTGTAGCTTTTTGAGGAATTAGTATACTTTTCTCTTTTCCCTTTTTTTCCTTTGTTGTGAGCTGAAAGCTTCCAATACTGAAATTTAAATCAAAATGAAAAAGACCATAGCCTCACGGGTCTTGCCTACAGCTTAATAAATTAATCAAAATCAAGATTTCCACACTCTATACTACTAAAATTCTTTTTAAAACAAAACTTTGATTTGAACTTTGCTTAAGCCCAAGGGTAGGCACAAACCTTATTTACTGTAGTGGCTATTAGAACCAGACCTTATCATTGAAAAGGAGCAAATAAAACCACAAGCCACAAGCCCTGCCTACTACTTCAGGTATTTCAAGTGATAATAACAAACAACACAGGAAAAGGATCATGTATATTTTCAATAAACAATCATTCCTCATTGCATTTGTTTGGATCTGAAAGAAGAATTTCCACTGAGGAGTAAGAGTCCACCTAAGAACTCCATTTCAGAATATCAAAGTCTTGCCCTTTTATTTTCTATTCCATGCCCAAAATTTTGCTGTTGTTGTTATTGTTGTCAATGATGAAAGCAGCTATTTGCTCGTGACAAGAACAAGAGAATCCTGATGATGAAAAGTGAGGAGACTTTTCTGTTTGTTCCCAATTAAATCAATAAAAATCCAAATGTGGCAGTTTCACTTCCCATTTTGAAATGCATCGGACAGCTGCAGGGCAGAATGTTATTCCTTCATTATTCTCTCCATTAGTCTTCAAATAATGCTATTTGGGATCAATGATCACCTTAGACATGCTAATATAAACACAATTTGTTTCCATAATAATTGGCATGCTGCTATTTAGTGCATTATAAATGGCTGTATAAATTAATCACAAATTCATATACTAGTTATGTGCACTGCAATTTGTCTTTATGGAGTTACTACTGTCAGATCAAGTTTTTATCTATTCTTAATTTTAAGCATTTAATTACATTAGTATTCAGACTATAAAACACACAGAGAGGTCTCAATTACCATTGCCCTTCATGAGATGAATTAATTTAAGTCATAAATCCACTCTTCTATATCAAGGCACATCCAAAGATTCCCTGTTTAGCTCACAGACTACCCGGTGTTTTCTTTCTGGCCACGAAACGGCCCTCGCTGTACTGTTAATGAAGTGCACAAATCTTTCATTTGTCATTTGCCTTTCATTTGCTTACGGGCTGGAGGAACGACCTTTCATCTATTAGTTTATTTAAATTCCGCTGAACCTTTTCAGGGATGCTGCCCCACAAGTAATGGTACATTTCCAGTAAATCAAACCTGTAAAAGCATCCCTGGCCTTCGCTTTTTGCTAGATTACCCTTTAAAGTGAACTTTTTCTCCAAATGACCACAATGGAAAAAGGCAGAGGAAACAAGAGAAAGAATGCTGCATTTGTGATTTTACGAATGGCTCTTTGACCCACAAGAAGGAATCAGGAGGCACTGGGGCCCGCAAGAAACCTCCCTTGTGCTTCACCTATGGCTCTGGACGTGGGAACTGTTCACCAGTTCAGTTCAGAATAACAGAACTGACCCTGTTCTCTCTTCTTTGACTGACTGCACATGCCCATGCGTTGGCTGGCCGGGTACAGACCTGGTTACCTGCAACCTTCACGGGCTACCGGATCACGTTAACGCTTCTCTGCACCAAACAGTTCTTACTCGCCCAACTGCCTGCACATGATGAGATGTTTCCACCTTGCACTAAGCGCACCAGGTCCCTCCATTCCTCCGGGCAGCTCTCAAACTTCAATTCTTCTCGTATACACCTTTATCCATCCATTCTTGGGCACAAGTTGCTCTTGTGGTTTCCTCATGATAGAGTTCCACGCCAGCCCAGGCTCTACAGACCCACCTTTTCTAGAGGAACCGTTGGAATTATGGTGAAGTAAAGGATAAGGTTTATCTCTTGCAGGGGAAGGGTAGAGTATCTACTGGTAGGAAGGGAAAATGGAAGCCCAAATGGAATGGGTGAAATGGATGTTGGAAGGAATTAGGGGGTGCAAAGATCGTTGTGGAGCTAGCAATACAGTAGTGTAAGTTCCTGAAACAATATTGGCAGACAGTGGATGAGCAAGGAAAGAGGATACGTAAGGATTATTAGTTCAAAGCTGGCTTACGCTGGGTTAGTCTCCACGGTCAAAGCACAGAGATGGTGAACACAGGCGGCTCCAAGAGAGTTTTCCCTCCAGGTCACAGTAGTGNGGCTTACGCTGGGTTAGTCTCCACGGTCTAAGCACAGATAGAGATGGTGAACGCAGGCGGCTCCAAGAGAGTCTTCCCTCCAGGTCTTTTCTCAGCAGATACCACAGAAACGGAGAACTAACAACACCTCCTCTCGACTTCCTCCGTGCCGCTCATATACAGGGATTATCCAAAGGGAGAGAAAGGCTTGTTCACCTGCCCCGCAGTAATACTCCAAAGCAGGTCTAAGAAAGAGAGGAGAGAAGTTATTGCCGTGTTGCTAGAAACCCCGCTCCTTGAACGATGGTTCAGAGCGAGCAGGCTGAGCCAGGGCAGGTCCCTAAGTGATCCCTGTGATGATCCCCCCTTTTCTCCTTGCCTGAGCAGCAGTGAGAGAAAGAAGGTTTCAGCAGGCTCCCTGCGCCCCATCTGGGAGACGGGTTACATCCTTCTAAATCTTTCCCTGCAGTTAATTCAGGTGCTTTTATACGAAATGTACTTAAGAGAGACTTTCCATGATGCCTTTTCAAAGCACTTCGCTCCTTTGAATTGACACCCATGCACTTTCTCCCAAACTCCCTCTAGGCAACTGTTCTGCCTCCACCCTGCTCCGTACCGTACGAGGCTGCCATTCAGCAGGAGGATTCATTTCCCACCAAAACCGGAGACATGGATCTAATCTCACTCCTAAGTTACGTAATGTAGTCAGTGAAGAGAGATGACGCAACCAGCGGGCAGTTCATATTCTGCCTGCAAACAGGATTCATCTTCTCCCCTTGCTCCTGGCACTGCCTGAGAAAACAAGGCTCCCTTGGATGCCTACAGTGCAGCGAGGAGAATATTGAACCTCGTGCCAAAACCATCTGAAACATTTCAGAGCTATTTCCTACCTACTACTGCTCAGGCTCTCTGCCTGTCAGCCCTCAAGAATTTCCAGCCTAGGCAAATGAGACGTTCAAACAACGACAAATCCAGCTTTCAAACAAAGCAGCCTAGAGAGCGCCAGCTCTCTACATAGCCTGTGGCCATCCAATGTTTTTTTAACTGCACTGAGTCCTTCCCTCATTTCCCATCATTCAGGTGCCTTAGCCAGCCCCAGTAATGATATAAAGAGCAAGCATGCTCTAGCTATAAACTCCAGCTGCACTAAGTCCTGAAAAGAAAATAAGTATACTAATTTTCTTACCATTAAGTCACTAAATATATTAGAAAAATTGCAACACTTTTTCTTTTGCCCTTGGGGAAAAGAGTTTTTGTATAATTATCAGTTTCCTAACTCCGTACTTGCCCTTTTGTTTAATAATGAAAGAATCTCTTTCATTTGTCTGCAGAATAGTTTTGCAAAGAGACAGGCTGGAGGAAACACAAAACACAGCGATGGTTCAAGGCCCTGGAGGAAACGAGCAATATATATTGCTAACCCCTTACTGACCTACCCCGGCCTTAGACAAACAAGTTAAACATTCAATTAGTAGGGAAGAAATGAATGTGCTGTTTATTAATTTCAAGAGAGGCCGCAATGTTGTGCATGTTAATTCACCTAATATGTCACACAGCATCTGAACTTCTGTAAGACAAATCCCATCCCGTATCAGATATTCGGTCCTAAGAGGCAACTTGGTAGCAAAATGTCTCACACACAGGTCTCTATTTGCATTACATAGGAGAAATTTGGAATTAATGATTTCTCGGTTTCAATAAGCCTTGAACGTTGTTTGTTTATCATGGATCGACAGTGCCCGGTTCCTTGATATCTATTCATTTTAACTTGTTTTCCCTGCCCTATCTGTCTTCCCACACTCCCTCAATCCCTGCTCTTTGCTTTGATCTTTAGCTCCCATCTCTCCTGATTTACGTCTGCATTTCCAACCACGGCCCCATAACCCCCTCTCCAGCTCAGCTGCTGCTCGCGCTGCCCGTCTCGCTGCTCACCCAAATATCCCAGATATTCTGAAATATCCCAAACACCCCGGTGGCCTCTGTCCCCGAAACCAGTACCACAACAGGAGCTCTAGCTGGGACACAAAGAAAAGGACAGCAAGAAAAACAAATAAATCTCTTCATCCCTTCTTTGCATTGCAAGACTAGAAACACTAGATAGAGCGCACTGCAAAAAATAACTACAGAAAATTTTCAGCCCATAAACGAGAAACAGACTAAAAGGTAGGACTGTAACAGTTGTCCCATCCCTCATCATCCTCTCCTTTAGCAGGCACCAGTGTTTTACTGCTGCTCCATAAAAACACAGATCCTGCTGATTTGTTATTCTATTACCTGACCTTGGACACATCCGAGCAGCACCCACCCCGCAGCCGGTTGTGCTCTGGCGAGGCGCAGTGTGGTTCATTAGCTACTACAAAGAATAGGACGCAGGAATCTAAACTCAATATACATCATTTCTGGAGGCGAAGAGGTCAAGCGTGCATTGCACTTGAGAGGTTTGCAGCTTTTCTGGATATTTATGCAGTGCTGCTAGTCTGCGGCTTCACTAGGTAGCCAGCAACATCCCACTTTAATGATACACTGGGAACTGCAGCCACTCCTGGAATTACACCGCAATTTACATTGGACAAAAGGCGGTTTTAACACACATAGCTCTGCCCTGGATTTGGAACTCCAAATATCTGTCAGTATGAAAACCCTCCAGAGAGATAAACAGTAAATGTCTCTTCCCTTGGCCCCAAATAAAATTTTTAAAAAAAGTCTAGTTAAAACATAGTTGTCTGCCTTGTCTACATGGTAGCCAGCACTTGAAATATTATATTTGTTTTCATGCAAACTAGGCTGGGCTGGGGCCTCGTTTCACAACCCTTTCTCAGTTTCACATGCTCAGCAAGAGTTCAAGACCCACTCAGGAACAGCAGACCAAAGCCAGGCTGGTTCTATTAGCTGCTGGACGAGGTCCAGCGCTCCATTCCATTAGGGAAGTGAGGAGGAGGTGGAGAAATCTGAGTCCAAAGAAACAAATACATTCATGTGTTGACATGAACATTTTTCCCAGCAAATGTGGATTCTTTTTACAAGGACAGATGAATACTAAAATTTCTTTTGTTCTTTCATACTGCATATAGATGTCCTCTATACCGGTGATCGGGCACATTTCGCTGCCTCAGCCTGTTGTGGCTACCGGGCTATCTGTTCCAAAAAGATGTATCTGATCTTCTCAGCCATAAATTGTTGTAACTGCCTCTCTGCTCCCTTTCTTCTCGTTCAGATTTGCTAACTGCAGAACAGCATTTTCCTAGCCTCCCAGTTGCATGTTTCATTGTGCTGTTTTGATACGAAGCCATCTATTTCACTGCTAGGATGCTAATTCACGTTCCCAGAGGAGGGAGGTCTAAGGACTCTCTTTTTGAGTATGGATCATGTTAGCGAAATTCATATTTTTCCCCAGAAGACAAAAAAGAGCACAGCAGATGTTTTTGTGTATATGGTTTACGTTAAGGCTATTTTTCTTTTAAATAAAAGTTAGACGGTTGCATAAAAGTCGAGTGATTTTGGCTTAAATTTAGAGACAATGCAGAAATGTTATGGTTTCCTCGGACCTGTAATAGCAGCATTGGCTGGCAAGGGGGTTTAGAGAGCGCCTCTGACAACGGGCAACAACGCGGAGCTTCAGGAGGGCTAAATCTGGAACTTCTCACTTTGACATTTCATTTGTTTGCACAAGTCACTGTGGAGGACGGCTGAGCACTCGAGTTAAAGCAACACTCAGATTATCGCATTTTGAAATCATGAGTAAGAGTAATCAAATTGTCTAAATAATGTGAAGCAGTCTTATTTGGTTCTCTCCTAAAGTAATTAGAGTGCCTAGCTGGTAGTTTTCTCAATGCAGTAACCCCACAGGCAACAGAAGTCTTCTTCTGTAATAAAAACATAAATGCAAGGAAAATAATAGATATTTTAAAACAAAATCTATTTGCAAGAATATTTATTTGTTGTTTTAACACATTTTATTTTTAGAAGATTGCCTATACACAACAACCTGTAAGAAACAGTTAATTTTCAAAAATCCTAACATGTTTTTGCTTTTCTCTTTTGCTCCTTTGCAGCTGCTCCACGGCCTAGCTGGAGCATAAAGGATGCCAAAGGAGCCAGTCAGCTCCAAGTACCAGAACACACGGATGTGGTTATTGTCAGAGTATTTTATCGCTACCTCTTATCTTGCACGGACAAAATTACAGTTTGGGAAAATAAGATGGGACAAAGTGGGAAAGATGAAGCTGCTTTTGCCTTATGGCAAAATTGACTTCAGCGAAAAATTCATTTTTGTCTATGTGACACAATAAAATAAGGAATAAATAGAAGGTTCAGGTTTTCACAGCTTGGCTGTAGATGAAACACATCTCGTACTGCCATGAAGCTGTACTGAAATAAGTGCCACTGGGAGAATTAATAACAGGAACAAGTGAATGCCTGAGCCCTGGAACTAGTGAACCCTGGTTTCTGTAGATCTAAATTGTGTGCTTGGATTCTCTGCTGTTTAATAAGGCAGAAGCCTTGCTGGGAAACCAGGGCTTCTTCCTCCTGAGTGCCGGGCGAGAATCTCTTGGGGCCGATTTCAGCCTTTCCCTCTATGGTGGCATTAAACAGCCCTTCCCAGTACTCACTGCCTGTGTTCAGGGCATCTCTGCAACTTGCTATTTTTGAGAATTGTATTTTTTATTACATTTAGTTCCAGTTGGCCAATTGGACAGACAATATCCCCTCCTCCTGCCCCATGTTCAAAGTGAGGCTTCATAAGCCTTCATTCCTACAAACAACCCAACAAACAAACAACACTGCAGGCATCTTCCCTTCCCACGCACCCACTCCCGAGAGGAGCCTCCATGAGCACCCGTCCTATAATGCATTATCCCCTTCAAAAACTGCTTTAACATTCTTCTTTTCTGAGACACTGACAGAAAAAAAATGACAGCGATTAGTCTTCTAGTGTCCTGAAACCATTGCTTATCTCACAAACCAAAACTGCCTCATTTTTTAACATTGTTTGTCTGTCTGTCCAGCGCCTCATCTTGGATTTAGGTTGCAAACTGCCCGATACAGAGATCACCCTTTTGCCCTGTTTGTTCCTGCAGCGAGACCAAAATCATCCTTGTCTATGGCCAGGATGTCTGAGCACTGTATTAATCCAGTTAGTAGATAATAATTATATTAATAAAATGCTAATAGCCCAGGATTGTTGTCAGAATCATATATTATTCATCACATTGACCTGCAATCGACTGCCAGCCGTTCTAATGCACTGAATAAGATATTATTCGAGCGACAGACAAATCTGTCAACTGGCTTTACTGTTCGGCCTGCCCAAACTCTAACAGAGTGTTTATCCAAAGCAACCCCCTACTTAAAGCTGGCAGCCTCATTATTTGCTATATTAATATGTGCACCAACCCGAGGGTTACCACGAAACCATTCCAGGTCTCCTTCTGCAGATGGACTGATGGTTGCGCTTTGATTTATAGCTCATCACTAGGACATTATTCACAAGGCCTTGATAAGTCATTTATAACGGTCAGCGTGTGCATCTGCCTTGACAGAATCATTATCCACATTATCACCAGAACTCACACACGGTGCTTCGCTCTGGAGTTGATATTGGATTTGAAGTCACTAAACACAGTCAAATCCATTCTCTCCCAGAGTTACACTTCCCTGCTCAGGCTGTATGGCCATCACATAGTATCAAATCCTCATCACGTTCCTTTTTTACACATCTGATCAAAAATAAACAATATTTTTTAGTCTGTTCCATATTATCTGATATTTGAGATGCTACCTCTGAATTTAAAACATCCAATGCAAAAAAATAAAAAAGGATTAGTAGGCTCTTCTGTTGTTTTAAATTCCATTACACCTCCGAGGCAGATTGTATTTTTATACTATTTTATACAATAATAGTAAGTCTACTTATTGTTTGTCAATTTAACTTGAATTTCCAACTCTAATCTGCTAAAATCAACTATCTTTTTTATTCCAGTAAGAGGAAAAAAACCCCTCCAGCAAAACCCTGCACTGGGGCTCGCAAAGGCGTCCGGCGGCTCCAACCTGCTCCGGAGGACTCCAGAGCGCCCTGTTTGTTTGGTTGGTTACAAATTCCATTCACCGAGCACAGCTTACCTACAAAAACCTGCAGAGCACCACAGAATATAACAATTCTCTGGAGTGAAATAAGACTCTCTGTTCCAGGGCCCCTCACAGAAGCAGCCTCTATTCAATATTTTCCCCAGTATTTTTTTGAGCTTTTCCAGACACCATCTGATTCCTCGCAGGGCAGCCGCTTGCCCCTTCACAGGGCAGATCAGCACGCTCTGTGAAATCACGTTTGCCAAAACTTTCCAAATCAGAAAAAAAAATAATTGCAGAAAATCTAATTTCTCATGATCCAGAAAAATACTGAGTTCTGTTCAGAGCCTGCGATGACTTTGCCTTCCCCACACACAAATAAACAATAAATTCCAGCAAATGCTGAAATGGAGAGGGGCTTCAAGGGAGCACAAGAGGATGGAGGCTGCCTTCTTTGCGGCATTTAAGGGATTGCCTCCTCCTTTAGCCCACATCAAAGTCCCAGGCATTCTACACAGGGGCTCACAGGCAAATGCAGGACATGGCAATGCATTCTGGCAGGCAATCTGTAAGCACTTATTGACACAAAATAATTGGTCAAACTTTCATTCCCTTTCAGGCATCATTCACATTTGGTTATCACGGTTATTTTGCGCTTAAGCAGAAATATATATATATATATAAAAAAAAGAAGCAAGTTCATTATTCTTGATTCTGAATGTCACAAAATGGTTTCCAAAATTCAGATTTCCCATCATCACTTCTGCTTCTAGAAACTCTCTTATTTCTGACCTGCTTTGATATGCAAGTAAAAAAGATAAATGTTGTTGCCTTAGCTGTTGCTTCTGAATATCTGTGCACAATATATATTTTGGTCTGAATTTATTATCATAAGACCGAGGATTATGAAGCTTTTGTTTCATATGAGAAGTTTTGCAACCATATATTTTTATTTATTGTGCAAGTTAAACTGTACAAGGACTTAACTAACTAAACATATATTCTCATGAAATAACCATGGCAACTGAACATACCCGTACTGAACACATCCATCTCTTGAACATCATCTCCCACAAGAGTTTCCTTAGCTACTCAGACATCGTCAAGACATTTTCAATCCACAAATAAACTATGTAGCATGCTATTGTACATTCTTAAAGATATAATGCAGAAAAATATAAAAACTCCTTCCAAATGGCAACCATACGGGTATCTAAAGAACTCATCCAATATATTTAAGAATAAGACCTTCATCATGATAACAGCTCAGTCTAAAATAACAATACATGAAAATGAAAGGATTTATAGAATACCTGTTATTATTATATATAAGGCAAAAAATCAACACTTATAATAAGATGCTCTTGTCAGATGTTATAAAGTGCAAAAATATGATATATTTCATATATTATTTACTTCTTTCATGAAGAAGGGAAGGCTTTTATTGAAATTACTAATTTAGATTTAATATGTCCAACTCCTCTAATCATTTTACCAGTGACTGCCAGGAGAGTCCATCTACAGCTATTAAGATTCAAAAGATGAATTCATCAGAGGGCACTTTGGCAGCAGCCCTGAATTAGCCATGCAAAACAAAAACCCTCCTCACTTTGGAAAATGGTAATAATTGGAAGCAATTGTTTTTTTCTAATAACGTTGATGTAAACTATGCTGCCTATAACTGACTAGATAAACTGATTTTGCTTTTCTTTTCTTTTTTTTTTTTTTTTTGTGTGATATTCCAGAGAGGCTCAGAAGCAAAACCTCTCATGATAATTACATAAATGCCAATTCTTCCTGAATAGGAACTTATCTGTTGCAGGGCTGAAAGGGTTTTTATTTAGTATGGGATTATGTTCCTGTATCTGACAAAACCAAAACAGGATTGTTTTCCAGCAGGTGTAGCCATTAGCATGAAAATTCCATCTTTTGAACAAGGATGATACCAAGTGTTTCTCACTGTGTAACTACTCCATTAGCGAATGAAATGAAAACCTAAAAAAAAAAAAAAAAATTGTTTTGACAGTCTAGAGAAAGGTACAGATTACAAAAGGATCATTTTAGGAACAACGAAGGAAATACCAGAATTGCAGGTAGCACCTTCCTCCAAGGATATCAGTGACCCAGGAGCAGTGTGGCAGGGGGATCTGCTACAGATGTGGTCCACACTGTGTCAGCCACATCGGCTGCTTTGAAAATTAGCCTAAAACACAACCACTAAAGGCCAATTAGCCTCTTTGGAGGCAAAGAGGTTAATTGCCAACTTGGGAGTCCAGGTGGGAGAAGTTAGAGCCAAGGGCCAACAGAAATGGTCCTCCAAAGGCTGTGAGGAGACCTAGCGTGAGGAGGAGGAGGAGAAAGGGACTGGGAAGTTTTCCTGGGTTTCTTTCTTTCTTTCTCCTTGCAGAGTTATGCTGGGAGCTGAAGAGAACGTGACTCACCTTGAAGAATTATGTTACAATGAGACAGATAGAGTTTAAATCAATCTCGGGACGATTCCTTCCTCTGCCCGAGGAGACCAAATCCTGAATGCGGGAGGAGAGATTCCACCATTACAAAAGTGCTCTAATCATCATTTTTGCGACTCCAAGGGATTACAGTATTTCCATTCTTCTTAGGCAGTCAAACGCTTACCGGAGCAGAACCTACACCAAAGTCTCCCCTGTCTTAGCGGGAGCTCTCACACATACCTGGACTCGGTCTGTGGGCGAGGACACCCCCAGTAGCCCAGGCTGTGCCCAGGGAGAAGGAGCTAAACCCCGTGGGGTGGGCAGCAGCTCCCAGAACACTGCTTGGGTGTTTATACAACGGAAAATCATTCCATCAGAAGAGGTTAAGAGCATTGAAAGCCGGTACAACCCATGGGTTAAACAAGCCTCGGGGTGCCCTAAATGCTGACTTGCTGGATTCTTCTGTTAATCTTGCCCCGAACGTTTTTTTCCCAGCTGAAGTTACTTGGCAGACTCAAGTAGTCGCAAGATGAACAATGCTTCATTTTTCTAGAAATTTGCTGTTCAATGCATTTAAACTTATTTTGCCTCAATCTGCAAGGTCACTTCTGTGCAGTTTCTAAATATTTAACTTGCCTGTCAAGCTATAGATGGGAACAGAAGGGAAGTCTTTTCCCCATGAACAAGCTCAGTTGTAGAGGATAAGGTTGTCTGTAAACCCAGGCAAGGGGCAATGAATTGCCTAAGTCCTGATCAGTTGTGTGCCAGGCTCCATGGGAGTCTGAAGAATGCCATTCTTTTGCCTGTTACAGAAGATATTTTAATTGAGAAGATGATCACTAACATAAAGCCTTTCCCTTAGTCTGTGAAGAACTGATCATCCATGTAGCTAGTTTAAATTCATTGAGCTCCCGTGTCTTTAGATTCACCCACTGAAACTTGTGACCAGCTCAATATGAACCACAGTCCAGCAAGCTGCAAGACAATATGGCAAAAAAATGAGCTCTGAGACTCGCTGAGATCCCCATTCTCTTCTCTTATTGTATGATTAGAAAAGTTCAGTGCCTTCACAAGGTGTTTAATGTCAGAGCTTAATAATACAGCATATATTTAAAAGCATAAATACAACATTTTTGCAGCTTAAAAAAATATTTCCCCAAGACAAGTTAAAAGTATGTAGCTGTATTGCCTAGTGTTTTGCTGGATATAAAATGACCCTTTAAAGCCTTCTGACATTCTCCTCGGAGCTGAGGATTGAGGCTATAACCTTTTCAAAGCCTTCCAAAGAGCTTCACAATCAACCAACTCTTACAGAGAAAGTTTCATTAGAAGCCAAACACTTATTTTTGATAAATGGGGTTGCATAGCCGATCTGAAGAACAGGCAGCTCTAGGTGCACAGTGACTACAGGAGACTCATTTGGAAATCTGAATCCAGCTTCCAACCTAAGAAATTCTGATTAAATACAAGAAATTTTGCCATAAGTGACAGAAGTCTCCATCCTTGGAGATATTAAAGCACGACTGGAGCAATGTTACCTAGACAGACCTGCTCTGAGCAAGAGCTGGACCTCTAGAGTTCCCTCCTAACCTAAATTATTCTATGAAACTGCCTTTCTCCCGCATATTTGCAGGGCTATGGAGATGGAAGAACGCTCAGAGCAGCTGTGTTGCCTCTGGATGAGTGAGCTGTAGCAACAGGAACTGTCAGAACCTGGGACAGACCAGAAATCCAAAACATTACAGATGTCATCGAGCAAAAAGGGGAAGGGTGTCCACCCAAATGGAAACAGAGTGGCATAATACGACTACCAAATGGAAATAGAATGGCATAATACGACTACTACTGTATCTTTGTAAGGATTTAAAAAATAAAGGCTCGCAATCTCCAGAGAATTGGATAGCTTTGGCTTTATGCTTTTACTCTCCAATGCACCATCCTGTTTTGCCAGTATTTATGGAATTTTTTAATTGCTACTAGCATATGGTGAAGAATAAATTACTATCACACTGGAAGCAAAAGAGAACACAGGAAGGAGACTGAGTCAAAGTCTCTATATGATGATTTTGTAGCAGTAAAATTTACAGAATCTGCTGCCGAGGTCCATTCTAAAGGTACAAGCTAATATATTCTAAATACCTAACAGACAGTTACTCACACTTACTGTGTTACTGAATATTGGGGTTATTGAATAAGGAAAAGAAGTTCCCGCATATTGCCTATTAAACAAATGAAGATATGCATTCTCCTGTGTATAAGATTTAAACTTCCTCCTTATGTTTACCAACAATATTGCCTAAATCATTGCCTAAAACCAAAGCCCTGCAATGGGCAAAAAGGGAATCGGATCATCCTCACCAAGAGCTGTTAAAGGCCCCCAGTGCTGAATATACAAAGTAATAGTTGCTCCAATGTCTTTTAGAAGGAATTCCCATGAGAACTTACCTAAAATCCTTTTACAGAATGCACATGACAAGTTTTTTCCCTATCTTTTTTTTTTCCTGAAGTGTTGTGCTTTTATCAAGAGGAAACTGTCATTAGTAGGCCTGTTTCTCTCTATCCAGGTGTAATTTCTCCAGGTAGGAACATTTTCCAGCTGGAGATTGCTGGAATACAGCGCATTCCAGCTGCTCCTCATGCATCCAGAGGTCCCGATGCTGATGGTGGAAGCAGGTTACTGCCGAGCCGCTCCCACTGCCAGGACCAGGCAGCAGCACCCAGGATAATGCACTTATATCCACGTTACTAATTGCACAAGGAGGCTGACGAGGCTGTCAGTTCTGCTATCAGCTCAGCCCACAGGATAGCTGGTGAGAGCAGCAAAGCAAGCGCCTGTTCATACACATTATAATTTCACAGTTCCCTTCTAGAAAGGGAATTGTGGCTACTCGGTGGAAGAAACAGCTGCAGCTCTTTTTTTTTTCTTTGATGGATGGATACAAAAAAAAATCATCTACAAATGATCATTTTCACCTCTGCTGTATCCGACGTGTAAGTCTGCCTGGGAAGGCACTGCCCGGCGCCCGGGCAGGCAGGGGCAGGGAGCTCCTGACTCGGCTAGGACCTGCTGCTCCCAAAGCTTCCGAGATTGACGGCTTCCCAGAGCCGAGAAATACCTGTCAGATGAACATCTGAGAAGTCGAGCACAGATGAAGCCTTCAAAAAGAATCTTAATAGGGAATTCAGTGATTTCTGTGAGGAAAGATTTTGAAAAGACAGAGTCCCAAAAGGTGTTTAGTAGCAGACCCTACCTTGTTTAAATAATCTCCTTTATGGGTCTCTAAAATGCTCTTTCAAGAAAGATTATGAAATGAACTGCTTCCATAGAGTAAATGATGAGAAACATCCATATCGGTCTTATAAGGGTCAGACTTTGGAGAGAAGCCGGAGGGACTTCATCAGAGGGAAAATTGTTGTTCTTTAGCACTGCACCAGACATGGGGAAAAGAATGTGAAAGTGCAGGGCTCCCCGAGAGCACCTCCAGCGACCTCCTGCGACTCACGGAGGCTCAAAAGTGCAGGTTTAACACTCCAAGGAGGTTGTTTGAATTACCTAATCCCTGTTCCCTGGACGGTGATCAATGGAGACGAACAACAAAGAACGACTCGGGCGATGTCAGGGAGGTTACGAGGTCTGGGGTATTTCATGACAGCTGATTCCTCACTCGTAAACGAGTTGTGAGAGGAGAGGAATATTTCATGGCTTCTTTCATCCGCTCTGCACAGACCCCAGGACCATTCGCGCTCTCTCCACGTTGCCTTGTCTTCTGACAAGAACGGGGACATTCCCGGGAGTCTTTCCCGCTTCCAGAGCGATGGATGAAACGGAGTGAGCGCAAAGGCAGGGCTCAAGACTTTGAAACATCCACGGAGCTCCTCTGGGCTGGGCTGATGCGAGCAGGCCCACCCAGGAGACCCGCTCAGCGCTTGCTCTGCTCATCCGATCGCTGGAACCAGCTTTAATTGGAGCGGGAAGAAAGAAGAGGAACCTTTCAAAACAGCTTTTGAAAAGCCAGCACTCTTTCTTCTTCCTTTTTCCCCCCTCCAGAATTTAGAAGTCTGAGAAGAGATATCTGTAAACCAGGGAAAGACGTGGCAGATTTAGTCAAAAATATCTTTTTTTTTTTTTGTTTTTTCCTTTTTAAAGTTATGGAAGCTGCACAGCACGGAGGAGCGGTGCTGGCCCGCACGCCACTGAGGGGACCCAGCTCCTTCTTTCCCCGTGGCCTCGGGGGCCAAGACCAGCTCCCTTCAGGGTGTACACGTATCTCTGCATTGCAGGCTGCGCTTTAAATATACCCCAAAGACAAATTTAATCTCTTTGATTTAGCTTTCCCTCAATAATTTAGTCACACACCTCCGTACACAGCAGAGCCACTCACTCGCGCAGACAAACAAACAAATGAAGGAATGAAAACCTGTGAATTAATCAAGCTATTTCCCTGAAGACTCTGAGAGAAAAAAAGCCAGAGAAATTGTAAATGATATTTCTGTTTGGGAGGCAGCTGGATTTTATCACGATGGGGCCATCCAAACATATAAATATCTGAGATGAGAGGGAAGAAGAAGAAATGAAATGGATGGAAACGTTTGTGCTGTCACTAAGATGAAAGAACAAAGTTGTGGGCACAACAGAAATGATTCCTTAAAGTAGGACCATATACTTAGCATCATATTTAAAATACCTTGCAACAACCTGCCCAGAAACTATTCTTGATATTCTCAAACTTGAATCTAAGCTTCTTTTCTACTATGACCATTCAAATGGTTCTGTACTTTTAATTATAAGTCTCCAACTTCAAAATATATCTATAAAAAATACCTTCATTTCTATTCTACGTATGACAAATGTGGTCCCAGAATGAAGGTCCAAGCTGATATTGCATTTAAGTGAAATAGGATCTGCATTCTGTAACTCAGAAATGTCTCATTTTATCAATACTTCTCAGCAGTTATATTCTTCCCTCTACACTAAATTCCAGGTACACATGAAACACAATGAATGTTTAAGATGAGCAAAGAAGAGAATGAACTTCTTTTTACAGTAAGACTTTTCCTAGAAAAAGAATATTAATCATATTAAATTAATCCCAGAAATTAAACTAAACAAAAAGAAGAGGAAAATGTGTTCCCTGGGAATTTTTCCAGACTGCAAAATCCGCAGAACGTCTGAGAAAAACTGATTTACGAAAAGGGAAAAAGGGAAAAAGAGAAAAAGGGAAAAAGGGAAAAAGGGAAAAAGGGAAAAAGGGAAAAAGGGAAAAAGGGAAAAAGGGAAAAAGGGAAAGGAAGAGAAGAGAAGAGAAGAGAAGAGAAGAGAAGAGAAGAGAAGAGAAGAGAAGAGAAGAGAAGAGAAGAGAAGAGAAGAGAAGAGAAGAGAAGAGAAGAGCAATTATAGCAGTTCTGTGAGTGATGGTGAATGTGAAATAGGCTGTTTATAGCATATGGCACATGCTTTGGAGCTGAAACTCCTTTCTTGACCATGGTAATTACATAATTTTCTACTGAAAGCAAGAGACACTTCATTAGAAGGGCAATTTTCTTTTTTGTCGGTAGAAGACACATTCTCAAAATTGGCATCCAAAAGGGGTATTTATTTGAGTTAGGCAACTAAAGGAACCACGACTGTGATGGCCATTAACCACCCATTATTTGACAGCAATACATTTACAAACCTGGTATTCAACTTCCACTTGCAGAAAAAAAAATAAAATAAAACATTTGGGATTTATCACAACACAGAAGTAGACCCCTAAATATTTAGTCTAAGATGGTGCTGCCCATTTGTCTGTTGTCAAGCCCTATCCAAACCAAGAGCCACACTGCACTAACCACTCCATTAGTTTAATGCTGCTTCTCCTGGACTCCACGAGAGAGCAAAGGTCGGAGAGGTCGGCGTCTAAATGTTTAGGAGTTGGATTATGGAAATAAGACAAAATGCTAACAACCATGGCCTGAGTTCAAACCTTTAAAACAGATAACACTCACTTATCTCTATTGTGTGTGCCTCCTTTTATCTGTTCACAGTCCTTTCCCTCTCTGATCTGGAGAGGTGATCTTTCTGCCCTGTTAAATCATCCTTATCAACTCTCCTGAATGCAATAACCTGTTTGGCACATTACTGATCTTTTAGGATTTGTATTTCATATATTGTGTTCCTTTTTTTTTTTCCCTCCCCCTAGTAGGTAACTCCACAACTCCGAATTGCTGGATAACTGCTTGATTTCACAATTACTTTGTGCTAAGGGTTGGGTTTATCTGCGTGATTCTCTGTTGTAAAACTAAGAAAAAGAAATTTCGGAAATGGAGTCGGTCACTGCCAAGTCCCCAGTGAAACAGGAATCATCCCCTACCAGTGTGAGGTGAAAAGCTGGTTCTCTGCAAAAGCAACATTTCAAATTGCAGCTGTTTGCACGAAACTGCTATTGAATTTTTCTGGCACGATTATTTTCTTGTTATTTTTAAATACTTTCTTTCTGGTAGTAACACCATTTCATTTAGATTCTTACATACAAAAAAAAAAGAGTCAATTCTGCTTTCTTCGTGAAAAAAGAAATCCTTTTGATTGTATTGACTGTATTTTCCAACTACTAGGATGAAACAGCAAAAATACTTACTAAGCAGTAAATCTATCTATGCATTTACAGACTCATAGATAGGTAGATTCATATAGAGAGGAGGAATGCATTGTGTAACAACACTCTTATCTTCCAAACTCAGTTTTAGGAGGTAATGAGACCTAGTGACTCTCTGTCTTTCCAAGACTGTTGTCTAAAATGTTACGATACAACCGACAAATGAAGTGGTGCCCTGGGTGATATTTACAGCGCCATCCTCCAAAAAGTTTGTGTTTGTAGTGTTTTATTTCCAGTCTCATCCATACAAACTCATAACCTGCTACTCAACCCACATGCAACTTGCCCATTTACCTAATCCCTGCGGCACCCTCCCTCCTCAGAGAGCAGGAGATGCCCAGTGCTCATCACACCTGAGTGAGTAATTCTTACCTATTTGCTAATGAAAATTTCTGTTTTCTCCCAGTCTCCTCTGCAGAGTCCTGGATTTGGACTCTGGTCACCACCTGGGCACGTTGCCAGGGCCAGGACTTGGCTGGAGAGGTCCCTGCAGGCCCTGGAGCAGCTTTCAGGCCGTGCGGCGCTCGTCCTGCCGGGTCCACGTGCTGCCTTTGAGCACCCGCTCCCACACGGTAACACCCCAGCGCTTACTGCCAGGCTGGGAAGGAAGGCACTATAATTATAACACTTGCCATATATCTAATTAGCTCTTCTGTGCATTAGAGAGATTTCGCTCCTTACCAAAGTCTCCTCCTGTCACCGGACCGAACCAGGGATCTGAGGACTCCACCTGACCCACACGGTGCATTGGAAAGCTGNTAGCTCTTCTGTGCATTAGAGAGATTTCGCTCCTTACCAAAGTCTCCTCCTGTCACCGGACCGAACGTGCCACCGGGGATCTGAGGACTCCATCTGACCCACACGGAAAGCTGTAGAGAGACCAGGATGCACACACTTCAACCACACAAATAGCCTTATGGACTGCAATAAATGTACTGGCATGAAAAGAAATACTAAGAATTTGGCTCAACTTAAAACTTTTCAACAAATATATCAGGTTTTCCTGTTTTTTTTAAATAAAAAAACACTTTAGACTTTCTTAGCATTTATGACAATATAAGCAAAGACTCAGTAGCTCCCCAGAAAAGCTGAACTCTTTATATTCACAGTGCTATAAACCGGGCTTCTTTTATTCATTGACAAGCACCCTATGTGATTACTTAATACCATTAAAAATAGAATTTTTGTATTTTACCATTTTTGTGTCAAGTTCTACAAGTTTTGTGTCAAGCTGAACTGTGGGGTAGTAGTACAAGAATAATTTAGACATAAATTAGCATAATAATTAGAAACCTAAAAGTCTTTATGGTGTTTTTAATATTTATGCTTGATAAATATTGCTCTGTCAGTTTATACAGTATAAAGTGAAACTTAATGTTAGCAGGTCATTAACATAAAATTAGCATAATTAGTAAAAAGCAAAACACAAAGGTAATCAAAAATAACAAAGGTTGTTTCCCGTTGCCTCTCTCAAAGGGTATACTTTACACCTGAAAATCTGTGTTCTGGAAACAAATTTGATTTAAATTAATTATGAGGTTCTATTTTAACTGTGAAAAATGGATATCTTTTAACAGTTCTTCTAGAAGCCGCTTTTTTGTCCCTTTCAAACTTCTTTCATGCATTTGAGGCACGGAGAGAATGAGATCGCTTTGGTGACACTGCTCGGGAAAGGTGACTGTAAAAGAAAGGAGACATCTCCAGCGGAGCAGGACAATTTAGCTCTGAGTTAGCAATGGACAAAGGTGTCAGCTGAAGGGAGGACACAGACTGCAGCAGTGAGCCTGGAGATACTAACAAAATATAAAGACAAATAATCAGCAATAGGTAAAAGAGATTATCGCTACCAGCAGAACTATGGGCCAAATTACTTTAGTAAATTTTAAATTACGTGTGAATGTAACACTTAACAACATGCCTCAAAGACCACAAGGCTCAACTCAGATATCAGACACTTGCCATTTCTTTTTGCTGACTTGCACAGCTCTAATCATACCCCAATCTCCCTTCCCAACCGAAGTTTGTCCCGTGCTGGTGACACTCATGGATTTCTACTTGTCTTTGACCCTAGGACAAGGCCATGGCAGAGGGAACAGAGAAGGCAAAGACCCCGCAGCCTTCCCTGGGCTCCTCTCACACGACCCAAATCCAGTTTACAAGGGAAAAATGTTATGTGAGGGGTTCAACGTCACCAAGGGGTGATGCTTTAAAACCAGAGCACAGAGCAGCACCCCATGGCAAGACTCGGGAATGAGGAGCATCCCCGGCTCTGCTCGGAGAAACACGCTCGAGCATTAGGGACCGCCACGTCCAAGGCACTGAGTGACCTGCAGCAAGGCCAGCAACGAGACTGCAGCTACGACAGCACATTCGCACAGGTGACATTTTTCTACTAGCTGAAATAAAAAAAAAATCACATTCTTAGCATCTCTCCTGGGGCTGGTTCAAGGAGGTCGAAAGTCAATCACAAACCCAGATCTCCGTGGCAACATTTGCAGTAAAATACAGTTTGGGATTATTGTTCTTCTGAAACACTTTGTTTTCTAAGGTCCCTGTACAGTGTTAGTCATCAGAGACAAGTCTTTTATGCTGAAAATCCATGATCCTTTTCTCTCCGCCAGTACATGCGAGATATACTCATTGCCGATGAAAGGAGTTTAGAAGAGATCTGGAAATAACAGAAATCAGCCTTCAAACAGGCATAGTAATTATGCAGACACAACAGATGCTAATAACAATTTCCATTTCTGTGGCAAAATGATTAAGTTTAAAAGTACAATAACAAAGAGGCATTCAAAAAGGGCAAGGGGGTGGAGACAGCATGCAGCAACGTATGTGCGATCACAATTGCTGATTTAAAAAGAACTTTCACACTGGAATAATCTCAAAAACATCTCCACTTGGTGCCCCAAACCCCTGTGCAATACAGTGTGTTATGTTACCTTTCAATGCAGAAATTTTTATAAAGCAGCAAAGACACAAACAAACCTAAAGACAAATTCTCAACTTATCCCCAAGTGCTTAATGCAATGGGTGATTCAAAGCTCATACTCCACTTGTGCCAGTGGGTGGCTTCCCACCAAGTTCAAGAAATTGTTGGTTAAATTAATTAAAGTTCTGGGCCATCTCTCCCATTCATCAGTCCTTCTTGTGAGCACTTATTGCTGAATAAACTGCGACATAACCCATTAACTCAACACAGGTTTACCAGAAGTTATAGGTGCTTTGAGATCCAGAGGAATGAAAGGTGCCGTATAAATCTGAGGTATTGTCATCGGTTGATGCTCCTAATGTCTGCACTGAAGTTACCTTAATGATTATGGGTTGATAGCACCGTCGTTTCTGTTGGGAGTCAGGGCTGCAATTTCATTCCAAGATAAAACAGGGAGATGAACTGTCTGCCGAGGTGCCGAGTGTGACATTAAAGCAGAGACACTGCAAGGGATCTCAGAGACCGAGGTATTTATGGAGCTGTCCTTTACCACATAACAGAGAGGAACAATCTGCTTGAAGAATTTTCAGACTAACCCATTTTTCTCCAAACGCCTGCACAAAAAATCACCTAGCAAACTCCCCTGCACTAAGATGGAAAGATTTGCCCTCACGTTCAATATTTCTTTCAGAACGGTGCACATCTTCCCTTCATGCAGTAAGTCCCAGTAAACCCCACTGGTTTGTAGGAGCTGTAGCACAAACCAGATGCCACCTCATGGGCAATTCCTCAACAGCGTGAGAAGGGCTGTGCTCAGCACTGACCTGGTCCATGCACTAACCCTGGAAGGGCAGATCCAGTCCCCGAGCACTCGCACGTTGCGACTTTTCCACCATCTAGTGGCTAAAAAGTTACAGATAATAAAAACTCTACAAAAACTCTTAACGGTCCAGTACCACGTGGAGGTATTTTTATCTTTGGTCTTACTGAGGCTCCTTGTTTTACAAGGAGATGGACAAACCAAGCAACTTTACAGTTGCTGCTTCAGCACCTCATTCTTCATGGTTAGAAAAAAAAAATCCTAGTCCTGTGGTTCAAAATGTTAACATTTGCAGGAGATTGGACCCAAGGATAAACCCTTGGGCTAATATTTGCCAGCAAAGGAAAACGAGAGTTTCTCACTTTCATTAAGTGAGAACACAGACACAGACACCCACGGAATGGAAAATCCCATCAGTGCCGGGTACTTAACGTTCTCTGAAGACATAACAAGGCCTTTCCTCTTTTTAAGTTATGGCAAGTGCTTCTTTTATATATATCCTTCAAGTAAGTGGTCTGCATCTGCTCTGTAAGCATATACGAAGACTAGATATTAGCATTTCTGGTATTTACTGAGATTAATCTGGAGACTGTTTACAGAAAGTGATAAAAATAAGACACTGCTCTGGCTTTCTGCTGCTCTCCAGCACACTTAGCACATGAAGTGCTCGGTCATAATCTTTTCTGTGACAGATTTTTATGCGACTTAAAAAGTGCAAAAAATAATGTTGCTTTTCAAGAATGTTTCAGTCGTTTGTAATGCAAGCAACAGCCAGCATGAGTAAACAGCTCCTTTCTGTTACATTTGCAAGCAGCCTGCACCACGCTACTAAACCTCTCAGCTGCACGCTTGTGCTGGAAGCAGCAGCGAAAGGAGAACGCATTTTTCATGGGTGGTGTCACCTGGAGAGGTTAATGCTGAAATACCTACGGGCTCTCTCTGAGGAGAGCCATGAGCAGCAAAGACGGCTTAAGAAGACAGAGCGACACGACAAATAAACAGATGCGCCCTGTTATACACACCTATCCGTGTTAGATAAGGGCTTAAACTGGTTTTAGAGTTCACCTCTACTCCAGCTCTTCAAGCAGGGCAAAACATTTAACATCTTGACAGGTAAAGGCAGAAGTATTGCTAAGCCTACAGGATACACCTGTGTCTCCAGTCCAAAGCATAACGTGAAATAGCACACATAGTGTAGACCAAACACTAAGAAACTTTGGGCAGCTCCATTTTAAGTGTATTCCTCTAGCTGCCACCACTAGATATGTCCTCTGGACATCATTTTCAAATCCAAAATCACCATTTTCTATTGAAAGGTTGTGGCCATGCACTGGAATCAATCAGCTTCAGTCTGACTTTGAGTGGCCCGAGGTTTGGGGGAGCTGGTTTCACTCCTCAAAACTGCTCTGAATGAATGAGCGTGTTTGACTGCTCCTGGGCTACTACTTGGTCATCTAATGTATAATATCTTTACGTATGGGAGGTACAAAGACGGAATATTAACAACTTTTACACATAATTTAGAAATGTTCATGTCAATTGCATATAATTTTCAAGGTTAATGGCTTTTTGATACATGATAATGGAACTCCCATTTATTGTACATATTCTAGTTGCAAAACCTGTCTTATTTGCATAATCATAAATTGCAGTTGAGCAATCCTCAGCATGTGGTTATTCATTTGATGAAAATGGAAATTTCAATTTTATTTTTGTTCAGTTGCATACACACTGCATTTACAGAATACGAGAAAGAGCCTTTTTAATTTACCCAGTGAATTCAGCTCATTACAACCTACCAAGAATGTGGAATAAATCCAGAATTTTGTGACAAAAAGGCACTTTAAGCACTGATTTACAATTAACATATTTTTGGTGTTATTTGTTAACACCCAGAGAAAGGTACTGTGTTTATTCTTACCCAGAAAACATGCTTGTTTTTCACCTCAAACTCGAGTGTTGCAGAGTCACTGCTGGGAGACAGGGTCCTGGAGCCGAAGACGAGCCAGGGATTTTCCCAGCCGCAGACAAGAGCGTCCAATGGAGCCCATGATCCTCCCAGGGCCCATTGAGGTGACTGGAATTAATCTGCCCTGACATTCCAACTCCTATTTCTAATTAAGCCAAGTTCGTGATCTTTATGGAAGTGAAATAAAGCTCAGGAAGATGAACAAGTCCAAACATTTTGAGTTCATATAAGTAAAACTTCTACCAAAGCAACTCTGGACTTAATTAAAAATGTATTTCATAATCACAGTAATGGGACCTTAATTCAATAAATTATTTTTATTACATATCTTGGGAAGATTAACCTGGATTCCATTTCTCTTCAGAGGTAGCGCAAGTATAAGTAATTAAACTTAAATTGTGATAAAATCTACCATTGTGACAAAATCTACCACTAGAAGAGCCGACCTGGAAGCATGAAAAACATTCAGAAAAGGAGAGTGAAATATGTATTTTCTTCTGCCTTCGCTCCAAAACTGAGGAGATTCACAGTCACAAAACCTTGTGCTATTCTGTGGTTTCCTTTGAGCAACTCATACCTGAATTTCATTTGCTTTTCCTGACACATCTCATAAAATTCTGAGTACATTTCAGGCAAAACCAATGAATTTTGACTACCGCCATACAGGAGGGATATTGATTACATGTATTTTGCTGGTAAATAAAGTGCTTTGTTTTCTTGGAAATGAGCGGTTCCATGGGTGCAGTGCAACAAATTTACAAAACCAGAGTCATCACTGAGCTCTGCACGGCGCTGTCTTGCAGAGAGTAGAAACAACGGGGAAGTTAAAGTAATAGTTCATAGAATCTGTGGAGGACAGCACTAACCTCCAGCTCTAAGCATCTCCTTATTTAAGACAACTCAATTAATTCCTACCTGTCTCCTACCTATTTAATGACAGCACCATTACTCTAGACCAAAATGCACAACACAAATACATGCATGAAAGAGCAAACGGAGACCATACGAAACTAACGCAACGCTGCTCATATCAGGATCAAAAATGAAATAAATAAAAATGTTTCTCTTGCTGTTTGCATTAGCAGCTTCAGCTATCACCAGGGGATTAAACAACACACTGTAGCAGTAATTCAAGCAGTGGTTCAACAACTTAATCGAGAAAAAGCGTTTAAATGCCTAAGTTTTTCTATCACATGAAAAAAAAAAAGAACATTTCCAAGCCAGCAGAGCCTCCCACGTGCCGAGCTGAGAGCAAATCAATCCCATTTCCATCAGCTCCTGCTGGAGCCAACCCTCCCATCCGGAATCACAGAACACGGTGCCCAACGGCGCTGCGCCGAGGCCCAGGAGGTCCCAGGGCTTATACCAGTCTTTTTATTTATTTATTTGTTTATTTCTGCAGGTTGTTATTTGTATTAGGTCTGGCTTTACAATGCATTTCGTGATAATGAACTAAAAAACAAAACAAGCCCCTGAGATTAGCAGCTGCCCTTCCGACACCCCTCTCTAGGAAGCTCATAAAATGCTCAAAGAAAGAAGAGGTGATTGCTGGAGGGAGGACTGAGGCACATTCTCACATAGGAATCCCCATGAAACGCTTCAGTATTTACAAAGGTAACACATCCACAGGGCAGTTTTTCCTTATATTTTCAAGGGATCAGGACTCTGCTTAATTCTGCATGTGAATAGTGGGTCGTTATCTCTCTCTCTCGTGCTCCATGAACACAGTACTATTGTTTGGCATTCTGAAAACAAATTATTTGCTAGATTCATTCCAGAGAGATGAAGAAAATCCCCTTCCTGAGGACGCTGAAAAACTGGGAAACAAGGAGGGAATAGGAAACAGAAGAAAATAAGATTTCAGTTTTAATATTTTGAGTCCAAATCAATTGAGGACAAAATTTGTTCCAAATTGAAGGACAGATCTTGAGCTGGTACAAACCACAGCTACTGCAGCTACTCCAACTGCTGCAGCCCTGAATCTCAGCACATCCTCTCAAAGGATGTCACCAAATTCATTATACTTCCAAAAAACCCAGTGTATTATAAGCCATAAATACCAAAGGATGGAATACCACATCCCAAATCACTGACACATTTCTGTCAGACTGATTTCTTTGAGTCCAAACAAACCTCAGCAGAGATTTTGTCATTAGCAGCTCTAACTTCCTCTGAGAAGCGCTGCAGTTTTTCTAGGCTGATATATTCTTCATGAACCATGTCTTGAAATATCACAGACATAAAATTCAACGTTACTTTCTGCTACATTCAGAAATAAATTAGAAAATTTATTTAAAATAATTAAATGACCAAACAAGCTTGCATTTTCGGGGCAGTAGAGGGTATTCTGGTGGTTGTCAGGTCACTGATGTTTTACGCCTGTCCCACCGCGCCGGTACCATCACCCTTCAGCATTAGTTACGAGGCAAGCGGCGCAGTTATTCAAACGTGACCTATTCTTATCTTAGAGACAGGTTTTCAATTTTGAATGCTGCCTTCATTGCAATGAGAATGAACTTTTAATAAGATTTAAAGATAATGTGCTAAGACCACAGAGACAAACATATTCAGCTCATAACAGCTCATACTCTTCCCGTAATAGCACATAAAATACAGCCAACCTTTCCTAGCAAACCTAAGATGTTTGGAGAACCGGGGCTTCCTTTGGTGCGGCAGCATCCTTCATTCCTGACGGAATATAATGGATTGAGCCCGGTTACGTAGCCTCGAAGCTTCAGCCAGAAAAATCCCTAATGGAAGATGCAACCGGCAAAATAATTATAATGAAGTTGTTTCACCTTTACCCTAATGCAAAAATGTGAGGCTCTTGAATAACCATCTGGATTTACATGCTGCGAGGCAGAATATAATTATGTGACCTATTCCCTGCTCCAGCATCTACTCAGTTGTAACGTTTTAGTGAATCTCACACTCCCGGCCATGCTCATCTCAACTGCAGAAGTCGGCACAGGGTGCACAGGAAAATCCGCATCTTTGCTTTACACTGCACGGGTCTGCAATCTTCAGGAATACGGCCCTTGCACTCAGTCATCATTTTAATACAGTGTAACATAAACGGTACTTGGATTATCGAGTGCCTTCCCCGATAAGGATCCCAGGGCGCTTTCACACAGAAAAACTTTTGCTGGTCATGTATTAAAAATAAAGAGCTCTTTTTTAAAAAAAGGATGAGAAGGACAAAGCACAAGAAACCCCCATAGGCAGTAATTTTCCTGTTTGAGAAATGAAAAATCTAAAGGATTGTATGCAAGACAATTTTCTTTTTCCAACTTGTTGCAAAAAATCATCATTTAAATCTCTGTGAGGCAGCCAGAGCCGTGCTGGGTGTGGGTGCACACTACCCTCCTGGGCAGCATTTATTAACATTTAATATTAGGGATGCTTCTGTCTGTAGCACTGAGCAAGACACTTGGAGTGCAGGCTCATTAAGAGTGGCAGGCTGATTTAATTAAGAGGTTACAAATCAGTTTATTAAAACAAACATATAATGCTGCATTCGGGATATTTAGCACTGTGCAATCCGTCTTTACACCTGTACCTTTATAATATTTCTGCTGAACTCTTGCTGCAAATGCTGTTATGCTAACTGCTCTGTGTCATTTTCCCTGAGACTTGAGCTGTGTTTCAGGCATCGGAATCGGCTGTCTTACAGACAAAGCAAACTCTTCTAATGCAACTACAGCCCTTCGGAGTTTGAGTTTTGTAACCTATGAACTGTTAGAGCGTTGCGAGCAAGTGCAGACACGGCTGAGCCGATATGTTGTAACATCAGTCAGTTATCTGCACTCAGGACAGTAACGCAGGCAGTGATGACTTCAAATATGTATTATGTGAGGAGAAGGCAGCAGGCTCCTTCCACTCACTGTTCTGCCTTTCAGGGCTGTCAGCCAGAAACAGGCAAATTATGGAAGCAAAAAGGGGGAAGAGAATCTGTTAGCACGGCTTTGAGGCTGCAAGCCCATTTAGGTAGTCTGTGCTCACGTCTCTCTCACATTTACATCTCATGAATGCTCTAACAAACAAATTTGCCAACTGAATGTCTGTAGAAACTGTAAATTTTAGGTAAATATTGGAGCACTTGCAAAAAAAAAAGAGTTTGTAACTCAGAAAGATCGGATATTCATGACGGAAATCAAATAGTCTCTAAGTTGCGGGATACCAATCATATGACTTTTAGATTCAATCAAAAGAGCCAGTGTGGTTCAGCTTAGAAAAAACAAACACTTGTAATTGATTTATTCCATCTTTTATCTACAGATACAAATTAAGATTTGTTAGTGGACATGATCCAAAGAAAAATAAAAAATATATAGTGGTTGCTAATAATCTGTAAGCAGAAAAAGTGCTGAAATAGAGCAACATAAAACCATCATTTTGAATTACAGCTTTGCTTTAAAGCATTTTTAGGAGGCAGGCTGCACTTCTGGGTACATAGAGAGTCCAGTTTTGCTTAATAAAGTGGAATGTACTGGGATAGAGAAAGCTGCTCTTCGCAAACTCTGCTTCTTCCCGGGATGCCTAAGCAGTTGGACACCGCTGAAGCACCACGCTGCAGACAGCACAAAGTGTAGCTTCATTAAAGTTAATTCTGGCTCTGGTGTTTTTCAAACATGCACAATATGAACAGTTTCTGAGGAGCTAGTTATGGATGATTAAATCAGACATCTCCAACGCTGACAGATGCTCAGAAGCCTCGGCAAAACAGAATCACTGCAGACTCACCCATCTCCTGCCTTCACTGGAAAGAACTGTGCTCCTCCTATCACCACTAAAAACGGTTTTTTAGGGGAAGGTAAAGAAAGTGCTATTTAATAGCACTTGAAATACCAATCTGAATTTGTTTGTGGTGTACAGGAAATATCCACATGTAATTCATTAACTATTTATTAGAACTGCTTGTTTTCCCTTTCCTTAAAGGCTGCCTGCGTTAACTGAAGGGCCAAATAGACTTTATCAAAACATCAAACCACTTCGAGCTCTTCAATGTAAGTGGACTCAAGACCTCGATATCAGTCAGTCTGGTCACTGCAACCAAGTTCATTGCCACCTCTGCTTTATTTTTGTCTTTCTGCAAGTAAAGATTTTGGTCTGAAATAGAAAACGTGTTCCATTCCAGGTCATCCTGACCACAGAGAGAGTTCTATAAAGAAAGCTCCTCTCACAAGTTCCCTCTAAGTCTGAGTTTTGAGGAACATTTCAGGTAAAAGCTGCTTTTGCATGTGTGCCTTCAAAGCTGCCCCTATGCGTGTGGTTTTGGCACCTTCCTCCCTTTACTCTCTCTCATTAATGACATTTACATTCACGAAGACCAAGCAGGAGAAAAGGATGTGTCTCTTATTGATTGTTCCTCACCCAAGGTTTTAATTACAGTCCCACAACCCCACACCTGATTAGCACAGGACAGTGGTGACTGCAAATCCAGGAGAGGAGCAGCAGGAATCACTAAATACAGATACCCTGTCACCCTCCGGCACTCTAAATATTATTGCGTAAATAAGCAAAGACGGAGGTAGAGTACGTAGGCTAAAGAATGTGAATTTTCCACAAAATGCAGATGCCCCTAGAGGTAAAAAGGTTTTGATTAGTAGATGTATAGCTTTGGAGACAGGCTGGACACCCACCCTTTCTCAAACCAGATGCAGCTCAGCACTCTGCAAAATATTGGCTTAAAATCTCTCAGAAACTCTGAGGAACCGCGCTGCGGGCACGGCACACGGCAAGCTGCTGACACCGTAATTAGGTGCTCCATAACACAGTGTGACTATAGTCCTCAACTGTGAGATAATTTAACAACAGATTTCCACTATTACTCTCACAAATATTATTACAGAAAGCGGATACGTTAGTTTTCGAGGGAACAGAGATTTAGGGAGGCATGGAAGCCTTGCGGGGGGATAAAATGGAAAAATCATTCTTTCTGGCAGCAGAGAGGTCACAATATAAGGTAAAAAATCCCTGATGAATACGTATTTTTGATACCATTTGATGATCGTTCCGTTCAGGAGGACATCTCCCTTCCCCTGCTTGCCGCACACCACGCCATGTATTGGGTTGCACCCTCATGGCACATTTCCCTGCTGGAAAACGGCCTCCAAACGTTGATGATTTAGGCCTTAAGAGTCACCCTCCTTCACCCCGTGTTTGCACCTGCACACGGGTCCTCTGCACACACTGCAATAACATAATAGGGATCCTTTGCCATGGCACTCACATAAGGGTGATGGACAGCTCTACACAAGCGAGGATTAGGAATTAAAGAGGAGGAGAGACAAACTTGCTGCTAATTCTGCAGGGGAACAGCAGGAATAACACACCGCAGCAGAGCTGTCAGCTCGCCCCTCTTTCTCCGTGGTGGGATTAGCAGGAAAGGTTGCACTATACATTATCCAAGAGGCTGTCTAATGATGGATCACTCAGAGGCTTTCATAAAATTAATCTCTCAATAATAAGACATAATACAGGTTTCATGCATACTAGGTAATTAAAGAGCTTGATGAATAGATGAAAGAGTGAATGTTCTGGATCCTTAAACAAATCACAGCTTTAAATTTCATTAATTTTAAATTTACTCCAAGACCTAATTTAAAATTGGCAAAGCTTCCCTACCACTGAAACCAGAAATGATTAAATAAAACAGAATTGTATTATTTATTGTTGTCTAAGGCAAAGAAAATAGATCAAGTTACAATATCTGGAAGACTAAAATATGACTAAAACTCTGCAATATTAATAGTAGTTTGAAAAAGTCACTGCAGCTCTTGGTCAAAAATTTAAACAAGATAATCAGTTCACAGATACTTTCTTGGGCTTTTCATTTTCTATCCCACGCCTAAGGGTACCACACTGGAAGCTTTGTAATAATTTAACCGTCAGCTGCAAGAGTTTTGAGGGAAGGAAAAAGAAGAGAACTGATTCTATCAGTTTTGAAGGCAAGGAAAATCAGGCAAGACATTTAGTGAAGTCTGCAGAGGGTGTCTGAGCACTCGGAAATCCTAAGGCCTGAGTAGAATGGATGCTGCTTAGAGCAGCAATTGACAATTTCTAATTGTAATCAGGGTAAAAATCACAAAATGCAAATAGGGAGCACCAGAAGAGAACAACAGTGACTCATAACAGATAAAAAAGAGAATTTAAAGTATCTCCTCTACTACGAAACCAGGACTGGCTCACAGGGACAGAGGAGCTTGAGAGGGGCCCTGCATGGGTCACAGTGTGCTGACTGGTGGCGACACTTCCACAGACACGTGCCAAGAAACGCTTTATTCACCTATGTATCTAATAAAAAAAGAGGATAACATGAAAGTTGTCACGTGCTAGACCCCACATGTAACAAGTTTCCAACTTCTGTGCACTTCTTTCTAAGCTTAGTTTCTTTATTTGCTCTGTCATCCCAGGTATTAGCTTTTCGTACCTTTGCTTTTCTTCAGCAGGTCAATAAGGAAAGTGAATCATTTTCTCAGTCGTTTCCTTACTCTCTGATGCTAATCTAAAGATTATCCTTAACTGCTTGCGTAACTCTTTTGTTCGCGCAACAGCAGCAGATGGAGAAAAATAAAGAGTTTTTCACAAACCGCCCCAGCTGGCCCCTCTCCCCCTTCCTTTCTCCGGTTTCACTAACAGCTCCAAGCTCTGTTTATCAGTTTGCCAGAGCTGCTTCGAAAACCCATTCTTCTGGCTTGAACCACCGATATCATCTTCTATTCAATGACAATTCTCTCACTTATTTAACAATTTCTCTCAACTGTTGGATTAGGGCACTTAGCAGCAAATTTAGCATGCACTAGCACGACCAACTTGTGTGCGCTGTTGCAAAACTGAAGCACGGTTGGAAGCCCCTAAACTGAAGTGTTTGTGGCCAAAACCATTTTATTTCCTAGAACTGGAGGAAAATAAGTTCACTTGCTAATATTAAAAATAATTTGAAATAAACGCTGCAACAAACAGAGACTCTCTGGGGTGCCTAAGTGACCTCCTGCTGAAGCAGCAAAAGCTGCGGGTCGGGTAAGAGCACTAAGGAAAGACACAGGGGAGCCAAGACACCAGCAACAACAAGAAATGGGCATCTTTGGGGACAGCTGTCCCCAGCTGTGCATCCTTGCGGGCACCTGGATTGAAATACATGGTCTAAGGACCTTCAATTACAAGGGTTGAGATTGCAATCGTTTTACGGCTCTCATACCTGAAACACTTGCACACTTGTAAACAAGTAGTCCCTAAAGGTTCATGCTAATGGCCTGCCAAAAATATGGGAAAAAAAAAAAAGACACAGTTCTGGTATTTTGTCCTCTAAGAAAGATTGCATGTGTCAAATCGTAATGTGGAGAAAACACCTTAAAAAAAAAGTTTGTTTTTTCAAGAGAAACACCATCCTGAAGAACAGTGTATTTTTTCTCACTCTCCTAATAAAGACAATTTCATAAAAAGAACTGATGAGTTCTGGAAAAAAAAAAAAGTATATTTAACTGGCTGATAAAATATTTTTATCCTCTCTGATTAAATTCATGATACTGAATGTACAACTATTGCATCAAACTATACCTGGGTTACAGGCCTTTTAGACTTTACAGACTTTAGACTTTGGGGCTTAAACCAAACAGAAACAACAATGTGGTAGTAATGGTGGATTGAAATAAATAACTGAAAAGACTTTATCCAGCTTTTCATGGAAGAGCACATCTTCCCTTACTCAGTTCAGAGGCTATATTAGACCCTCATAGCGGCCCTAAGTGCCCCAATAGCAGTTCTTCTGCAGATTGATTTTTATCCTTCTGAGTTTGATGAGAAAGGAGAGACCTTTCCTTTCCAATAACAGGACGTTCATCTCACCTTTTACTTTCTTAGATAATCCTTCATTTATAAGTTATAGCTTGCTATTACCACTTAAATAGCATTTACTGATACTGTTGTTTGAGTTTGTTGTCTAATGCCCACCCTGAGTTTAAAGAGTTTTGATTTTTGAAGTGCTCAGAGGGCAGCTGCTTCCCTCTGTAACAAGCAAATGGTTACGCACAAGAGCAGGACATTGAGAGCAGGTAATCTGCTCTCTCCAGCAGCTGGACATAACCAGGATAACCAGGGTACCGCAGTCCTATGTGGGTGGTTATTATTCTGCCAGAAAATACTGCATTTCACTGAGGTTTCTGCATATGCACAGCTCACGACATACCCTTGAGATTTCCAGCTGAACTAGGGTGCACTCGCTTGCTCTCCGCTCACGATCTGCATTGATTTCTTCACTTCAGGAGGTCTTGAAAAGTTTTGCGCTCATTAAAAGCTCTTCAGAGCTCTTACACAACCCAATCTCTGCTTTTCTCTCTGTGTTTTTGGGCCAATACCACAAGAAAGAGGAACTATGAAAAGCAGGATCTCTGGATAGATTAGATAGCAGATTAACAAAAGAGCTGGAGTGGGAGAGTTCATCCTTAAACCATCGCGGAGGAACCTGCAGCTCTGGATTCACTGGAAGGATCGGCAATGAATAATTTCAACTGACATGCACAGTGCATTCTGTCATCACAATATTTGCAAGCAGGCTATAAATTCCATTAATTTGTTCATTATTTGTGATCCTTTACAAACTAGCTTGTACAAATAACTTTTAACTTACAGCTAGGTGCTATGATTATTTACTCTTTCTTACATGTTGCTGAAGTGACACGGTTAGTTTTCTTATCAGTTCAAATCTGGGTGCCCTTTCAATTTCCCTGACTTCAGTTTCACCAAGTTTCTCCTGCATTGGCTCTTTCTGTTCTTTATTCAGACAAATGCTTATGAACTTAAGACAGAAAAAAATATTCTCAAGAATACACTGCTATAACATAAAATTAAATTATCGTTGTTTTCTCTATTTTCCCACTGTGTAATGCATCCTAGATTAGATTTGACTCTCATTTATTTTTTTCCACCGATTCTTGAGATAGGCTTTAGGTAGGGGACCAACAAAGGGGAAGTCATGGTCTGTGGATTTGTTTAGTTATTGATAAAATACTATTATAGCTTCTATTTCACTGCAGTCTTTTTGAAAAGAAATTAACTAGTTTATGCATCCTGGTTATCCACCAGAACATACCGTCACTTTTAGAAACAGAACTATCGGGTGGCTTTGGCCAGGCGTCATGATCACACTTTTCTAGAGTCATACTTTGATTTTTGAGAACAGTGAAAATCTCAAACACACAAATAACCAGAACCCTTATTTTCAAGCCCAAATGCAGAATTCTGAAAGGTTGTAAGGATTTCTTTTGGTCTGTGTTGTAAAAACCTCAGTTTACGATGTCCACATGACTGACACAGCTGAATCAGGAGGTATGTATGTTTAGGCAGTCCGTAAAACTTATTTCTTAAATGGATCTCAAAGAAAATTCACATACACTTCTCAAATAAATATCATGTGGCTCTGAATGTACAGAACTTACTTCTGCAGTCTCCCTGGCACATAATGGAGCAAGAGTTTATTATCCTGGACTTCGGTGCCCTCAGGGAACGCACCTTCCACACTGTTCTTAACCTTTTCCAGAAGAAATACAATTACACTTGCTGTAAAGCACAGCGTTACGTGGCAGCACTGAATGAAACCATAATTCTGTTTACTAGGTATTACTTACGCTACGGAAACAAGAGAATTGCGATTACTAAAGGGACTATGGGGATCACAAACTAGGCATTTACCTAGACATTTTTATTACATTTTCTTTTATTAGTCTTTATCAAATCAAAGCTTCGGATAAGAAAATAGGATAATGCTTTTATATCTTCCTTCAGTATTAAATTTTATGATTAGCTATTACAGTATGAGACACATGCGGATATAAACACACATGGTCATAGGAATACACAGGGTGATATATACTCTATACAGAGTGAACGACACATACTAAGCTGCTATTCTCATGTTAAGTTTTACTAAAATGACTTTTTTTTTTACTGCAAACCAACTATCTTTGCTATTAAAAGCAATGTTCACGGTTTGCAGTTCTACATTCCTGTCCCCGCATTCCCACTGAAATCCCAACCTTCGGCTACACTGATATCTGGCAGTTTGTGCTGAGGCATTTATTTGTTGTGTAATGAAGATGCATTCGCTTCAACAGCAGATAATGTTCTGTTTTGCCATTTTATTATTAAGTTGTCAAAAGGAAAGATATGATAATAATAAAATGACAAAATAACATGTTAATTGTTGAAATAAATGGGATGTATAATACATCAGGTAATGGTAATTAATTATATGGCTGATATACATAATGTCAGTTATTCATTACTGCTCTCAAACACCCACAATTATCCATGCTTCCCTATTTAAAATATTGGTAATCATATAAATAGGCGTAATGAATTATAAGAATAGATTCTAACAGAAAAACGTAAATAGCTCAACTCAAGACCTAAAGAAGGAAACAGTCTTCTGGGAGGTGAATTGCTGCAGTCTGATGAGCACAGATTAAGGTTAAGTCACATATTTCCCTGTCAGTTTACACAGTAGCATAATTTGTAGCACAGTAATTGGTGAAGCTTTTATTTGGGTTTCACTGAGACCTGTTCATTTCACTGTTTCCAAGGTGGATCACACAGGTTCATCCCTTGTGTCATCTACTCCTTAACTTTCTCTGAAGCCTACACATTAAAAATGGAAACCTGAGGTTTCTTGCATATGTTATGTGACACAATATGAAAGTTTAAAAGTACTACAATAATATTTTGCCATAAAATCCAGTTCAATCCTCCATGCTATTGCTCTGGCTTCACTCTTACTCATGGCACTCATAACACACTATGTAATTTTCTAGATTAGCTGTGGCAGCACAGTATACTTATTTATTAATTATATTACTGTGGCTGACACATGGATTGGTGTCTAATGAGTGATGTGTAGTTTGTCCTCTTAAAGAACGTTTTTATTTCTTAATTTGCACAGAGACCTTAAAAATCTTTGTATTAAACTACTAGCAAAAAAAAAAGATAATTTTTCTATTCAAACAGATTGTATTCCTAAACTTCTGACTTGGGTAAAACTCCTTTGGGAGTGCAGCACTGGAACCCAAAGCCCTATTTTTAAATGCTTTAAGTATTAGAGGGCATAACAGACCAGAATCAAAGTCCAAGCAGAGGTTAGCACAGTGCAACAGAACAGCCCCTCGCTAGAAAAAGCAAATAATTAGTGCCAAGGTACTTAAGAAATTGTAATTGCATACCTATAACATATGCCACAGCAGTAATGCTCTTATCTGATAATTAAAAAGTAACAGCAACGCTGTATTTTTCATTGCAACTGGCTTGATCGGGGAGGGATGGAGGGGAGATTATGAGCGAACTGCTCATTACAACGGGGGTTTGGGGTCTTTCCGAAGGCGTTTGCAAATCCAGCACCAGAGAGCAAGACTGGGCATCCCGTGCCAGATTCTCAGTTTTGGCATCTATGTCTTCACTGCTCCCAGTTGGAAAAAAATCACGCATTAAGTATTAAATTCTCTGAAAACATTGTCTTAATTACTCTTGAAAGACTTCTCCAGCTATTAAGTAATCCTGGGTTAACTGCGGGGCTACTGTTATAAAACCATTTAAACGGGCCACGGTGATTTTATCAAATTTCACAGCTGTTTCCGGCAGCAAATGCAGTTTCTCAGAACACAAGATTTCTGGTTAATCTGTTAACAGCAATTTTGGAGCAAATCTGCATCAAAGTCAAGGCTGCAGCAGAAGAATTGCCTGACTAGACTGCACCACAGGCGGCCTGGGCCAGAAACCTGGCCAGCACCAGATGTTCCCGTGGAAAATAAACACATATATACATATTATACGAGTGTAATTTGACCTACAAAAGGTCAATCTACTTGCTAAGACATCATTTGGCCTCATTTTTGTCCAATGCATTTCTCTTAGCATTTCACTATGTGAAATTCTTGCCTTTTTTATTTTTTTTTTTTTTTGGTAATTCATACAGAAATACCCAGTTGAACTTTGAAGATAAGTTTCCCGGCGCAGGTGGTGATGGATTCCACAGTCTGACAGCACGGTTTGAAGATACATCCTCCTTTATTCATTTGAGGTTTTCCATATTTCTAATCTCTCGATCTTTCATTAGGAGGTAAGGAGAAGAACATTTCTCTGAATCTTTAACAATTACATATTCTCTTATCTTGCTCTCCTCATTCCTCATGCTCCTGCAGTGAACGGTCTCAGTCGCTTCAGTTTCTCTCCATGCAGGAGGCTGTTCCTGTGTCTGGACTACGTCTCGACGTCCTCCGCTTCCGAGTGACGGAACCACCCGCCTCCTAAGGCATCCGCATGAAGGGGACACCAGGGCAGACCTATTCGTGTCCGCTTGGGCCCTGCTCTCTGGCCGAGCCGCTGGTTCCAGCAATAAGTGGAGGTCCTGAACGTGCCTCAGAAACGGGGAATGCAAAGGCAAGCCTGCTGCTGGATTCTTCCAGGTGCTCAAAATCAGGAGGAACGTAGGTGTCAGTGAACTCTACCTTATGGTTATGCTCTATATTACAGCAGGGCTTCGTTCCCTGACTAACAAGGTTCAAGATTAATGTTAGGAAAGCTCAACTTTGAGGAGCCTTTTATTGGTATTGTTGGATTCCATGGGCCACTGTGAGCTCTAGCAGACAAGAGCTGAGAGAGGGCCATGCCTGACGTGGTCTTTTCTTTCAGAGCTTCGTCCCTGGCTTTGTCCCTGTCAGGTTCAGCCAAGAGGATCAAGTTTTCAGACCTGTGCTTTTGAGAGACCCAGGATTAGCTTGAGTGTGTGCAGCGTATCACGTATAAACTTCATGCGTTATCACAAAACAAAAACCTGCTAGTATATTTTAAAGTGCTATTGCTAGCTCTGAAGCCAAACACATTTGAGTTCCCCAGTTAAGTTTCCAGTTTGGAGAAGATGAAAATGTAGCCTGCAATCAAAGAACTCTGCCTACAATACACATGAGCTCCCCTTGCAGAGTTAGAAAGAAATCTGGAATGCTCTATGGAGCATAAATTTTCCCTTTATATATGTGCTTCAGGAACTGAGATAGCAATTGTGGATGCTGTTTCACTTGGAGATAGTGAGAAAAAACAGCATTTTTTTTTCTTTTCTGTGACATAATAGGATTACTCTTCATAGTAGGACTGTGAAGCTGAAAAAAAGCTTCTATTCCAATGACTGCATGAGCCTCCTAGCAAAAGTTATATATCTAGAAGGCAACCAGCACATAAAAATCCTCTAGCTTGATCACAGGTTAATCCATTCCTCTCCTTATTTTCTTAGACCATGATGGTCTAAGGATTAGGATTCCCTTTTTTTGCACATAACCTCAGCCAAATGATTTTGGCCACAGAGAGATTTGAGGTCTAGACCTAAAGCTCAGTCTAACCAGGACACCCCATTTGTGTTCTCAAGCCTCTGCTGCTGAGAAATCTTGCAGCCAAGTTACACATATGTAACATGGGAGGTAATGTAGGTCACGCTTCTGACTTCTGAAATGGGAAATTAGGAATTGATCATCTTACGTTGCTGGCATTTTGTTGGTGACATCCCTATGTCTACTGTATAATCACACCCCCAGCCAGTTTACAAGCAAGCTGGCCAGATCAGCAGTTGGATCAGTAGCTGCACCTACCTGTGCCACAAGGATTACAGACGAAGGAGCACGAATGAACGGCCTGCATTTTGCCTGAACTACATCCAAAATGTACTGCACATCTCCTGATCACTTCTGGACAAACCGTTTAACCAAAGGGACTGCTGACGAGCACAGTAATTGCTTGGGTAATTATGATTCTGTTTACCCAGATCTCACCCATGTTTTGCTCATCCTCTGCTTTTCCAGACAAGCTGCTGTCTTGTCTCCCATGAACCTGAAAGGTTCCTGTCTGAACTCCTAAGTGGCGATTACAGCAGACACGATGTCAAAACCTTCTGTCAAATTACTGAGTAAACTGGATGCTTCAGATTCCTGAGCTGTCGGTGTTTTACTCTGATTGCTCCAAACTGTTGAGCATTTCTTCTAGCCGTGCATGATAATGCCAAAAGCCATTTGACAAAGAATACAGTTTGAACAAAGGCTAAACAACATAAACGCGTTTACTTTACAGATGGCAGTCAGAACTCAGCAGATGGTGAAAGAAATCCCACAGGATGATCTTCTCCCCTCCCTTTCTCTTTTTCTTCCCCCTCTTTCATATACACATGCACACACATACATATTTATACATGTATACACGCACACACGAGCGCATGTGTGTGCACACAGAACAGCCCAGCATCCCAATGAAACACTCATCAGGCTTCCGCAGAAGCCTCCATCCTTTGGGCAATACCTCTCTCTTTGCCCCCTGTTTTCAGAGGACAAAAGATGCAGCCAGTGGTTAGGTAAGAGAGAGGGAAGCTGGTAGCACCTATCTATTTGTGGGTTTGCTACTAACCTGTAATACATCTTTGCATGGGCATTTCTCCTTTTTCTTCCTTTTCCATACTTTGTCCTCTATTTTTATTCTAAGATCCTGAGGGAGGAGACTGTTTCTGACTGTTAAGGCTTAACCGTCAGACTGATGCGCTTCAATCTCACTGTTGTTCCAGGGAAAGCATTAGAGAGGCAGCCCACTCCATAATATTCCCTACGTTTCACAGAAGTGCATATACAGCTCTCCATGAAATGGAGGGCTGCTTGAGAGAGGGGAAGGTCTGGGAAAAATCCTCCCCTTTGCATCAGGTCCTTTGGAAAGGGGTAATCTGACCCAAATTAATCTGCCCAAGAGCCACACTAGCAGGCGCTGCCATCTCCTGCTCCACACATACCGGTACGGTTCCACACGGATACGTATCGCTTTGCATTTGCATCTACAGACTTGATAATACATTACATCTATGTGTATTTCTAATTGAAATGCACCCTGAAACACTGTGTATGAACTGTTCATAGTTAGAAAAGCAATCCTGCCCCCAGCAGAAATGACAGAGATGCCTGCAGAAACCCCAGGTACCAAGCGGCATCAGGCAGCAGTTTGGGGCACAGGGGATGAACTCCCTGATCGCTCCAAACGGCAGCAGGAATTGGCAGCAGGTATTTACCAAAACCAACCTCTGGCCTGGCTTTTTCAGCTTGCCTTTGATTCCTGAAAGAAACACCCTAGCACTTTCAAAGCACACAAATAACCACAAAGTCTATTTTACCTGCAGTGCAGAACAAAACCCATAAAACGCAGAAGACCCTCGCACGTCCCAGTATTTTTTAGTATTTACATCAATGAACTGAAGCACCAGGCGTTCTTTCCCTAGTCCAGGGGACACCAAGGGCACAGCCGCTCCACCACACTGCAGAGCCACGTGGCACGGGCCAGCACCTCTCAAAATGCCCTGAATGACCGACCAAATGGACTGCTTTGCTACACACCTACCGGAGCCTTTTTTACAAAAGGAATATCAGACAGAGGCACACGAAAGGGTACTCATTTATCTCAATGCTTCACAATTTGGGCAAGTTCTGAACAAACCCGTTGTTCAACCAGACACAGATAGAAAAGTAATTTTTCCTTCCCCCCGATCCACGGCAGCCTGGCTATCCACAGCAGAGATGAAGATACAGCTGCAAATTCTCCGTGCCAGAAGTCACAGAAGAGGTCTAATTTTCCTGCAATGTTTCTACCAATTCCGGGAAAGCTGCACATTTAGAGAAGATAGATCTTATGCCTCTATCTTCCTTTCCTGATGTCCTTGGAGCTCTTTTTCTCACTGCCTGTGGCACATCCTCATCCTCGGAGAGGGTGCAGTGAGACAAGGATTAAGAAAACACACAGATCTGCAGCTAGACACAGGATGGGCCTTCAGCTCCCCTAGGGAAACTTCCTCAGTCACCTTGCCTCATACAAAGAGCAGAAATAAGAAATGTAAATTCTGATAATGTGGGGTTTTTTCCCTTTGTATAACTAAGGGAAAAACAGGGACCGCAACTTCCACGAGGCTCCGTGCTCAAAGTGCCGCATGCGCCAAGGCTGTCTGGCCGCACCGGGAAGCGCCGATCCCAGGGATTTATTCGGGTTCGTTTCTAGTTAAAGCGCTCTGAGCTGAGGTCATGCAATTCCATGCAAGGAGGGCAGTTTCCACATCAAACCGCTGCAGTATTAGTAACAGATATCTCCATCTTTCTGTCAGGAGCTTTTTATTTTTCCTGCACCAAAGGAAATAACCAGAGCCGAGCCTGGATGCTTCTGAGCCTGAACAAGACAAAGCACTTCTGTAAATTGTCTCAATTCACACAAAACCCCATTTGAAAATATCTGTGATGGCTTGAACGCAGGAAGCATTTCACCCAAATAAGAGCTTGCTCGTATCTCAGAAAAGATCTTACGCTACTCCACATTAATTAAAGATAAGGTGATATCATTACAGAAATATAACATTGTTATCTTCTCTTTTAATGTTATCAAGGTTACTTTCCTGCCTGCAGATGAACACTTCCAGACAAAGCTGATTTTGAAAACCTCCCATTGTGCTTGAAAGCAGCGGCTTAAACGGGATTGCGGCACTTCAGCGAGGTGCAGAGAGCTCACGTCTGTTGAAACACACGTGTAATATTAAATATCTAGTGATTTTCTTTCATTTTGTTGGCTGTTAAGTAAATGTTCAAAGATGATATTCACCAGCAAACCCAGTTATGCCTTATAATAAAACCATTACGGGGGCAAAGAAGGAAAGAAAACATCAGTTTGTGCTGAACTTCAACCCGCACAGTACTGAAAGCACCCAGAGCTCAGGGCACATCTGCTTCTACAGGACCAAACTCAAGCAACGAATTTCTCTAAGTGTAACCTGACGTCAGTGAGTTCCAGTATCTGAAGAAACAGGATATTTTCTAATGCAAAGTTTATAGGTAATAACAATGATTACCGAGCACTATGGGGAGAAAAAGCAAACAAGCACTTAAAGCAAGTGACAACACTGAAACTTAAACAAGTGAAAACATTAGAATAGAGCAATGAATCCTCGCTAAAACAGGCTGTTCAAGAACTGAACTGTTCTCTATAGTTCAGGGATAGTGTTGGGTGATGCCTAACAGATCCCTTCTTTTTTGTCCTCTTCACTTCAAAGCAGTGTAGCTACCATATAACTTGCTACTTATAGGGCCTAAGGGGAATGCAAAGGAAGAAGTACTGCTCCATTTCCAGACTTCAATTCTGGATATCCTTTTCTTCAGCAAATTCCAAACCCAGGCTCAAGTTAACTCATGCCAGCTGAGGTTCACAAAGAGGTGGGGGGAAAAGAATTCACAAGCAGAGCGAGCATTTTATGGCAAGTGCCAGAGAAGGGCAGCCAAAGCGCTCTATCCATCTCGGCTGCATGTGGCATATCCTCTGCCGCCTGCCAAAGACGCCAGACTAACACTTAACCTGCAAGAAGAACCCGGCTGGAGTATCTTGCCTGCTACCTCCCCTTCTGGAGTTACAGGGCTTTAAGGTACCTACGTGCTTTGCAATGCAGCTAGGTCTTGACCAGCATTAGGATCAGGGGCACTTTCAATAGGAGGAGGACACCCAAGTCCCAGGGGGAATTACCTAAGGATTTCTGAAATTCCCCAAAGACATCAATTTGTGCTTCTACCCTCCCCAAACTTGCCAGCTTTTATATATATTCCAGCAGCATATGAAAAAAAGAAAAAAAAAAGTGGACATGGACAAGTGTATCAAACTGAAACTTTGGCATCACTTCTTTGGCAAGGAATACCCCACAACAACAGAATACACCCAAGCAGCAGTTTCTGTGCCAACTTAGTTGCAAATAAAAGTGAGTAGCCCCTTACAGAGTGCAGCCCTGAGGCTTTTTTAGTGAGACAAAATTCAAAGACAGACTAGAAGAATACAGCAAAGTAGCCAAAAGGGACAGAGATGATGCTCCAAAGGACCAGCCAAAGACTGGTCCTTTGCTTTGAGTCCCATGAATATTTTTGCATCCCGAGGACGCGGGCAGAAATGGCTGTGCGCACGGAGACACTGCTCCCCCACGGAGCTNAAAGACAGACTAGAAGAATACAGCAAAGTAGCCGAAAGGGACAGAGATGATGCTCCAAAGGACCAGACAAGCACTCCTTGCTTTGAGTCCCGTGAACATTTTTGCATCCCAAGGACGCGGGCAGAAATGGCTGTGTGCACGGAGACACTGCTCCCTCACGGAGCTCCTGCTCGTGCTCTCGGCCTCTCCTCTCGGATTTTTAAAACCTGCAGGAGTCACAGAGGTTAAACCTATTTTTTAAAGCAGTAAGTTCTTCCCAATCTTTTTGGGAATCAAAAGAAAACTGTTACAAGGTTAAGGTTTCTTAAACCTTAAAAAGGGGCTGGGAGCAGCACTGAAAACTTGGGGGCTGGATTCTGGGAAGATTTTCCATCCCCGGATGGGCTGCATCAGTTTCAGCTCCGCTCACAGGGTCAGCACAGTGTGAATGGCCAGGATTGCCCTCGGGTCCTGGCCTCCTTGCTCTCCCTGCCCTCTGCTCGCAGTTTTCCAAGCATCAAGAGCAAGAGGTTTTCCTCCTGCACCACTGCAGCTTCCTGCGCCCACGGAGCTCACCTGCATATTTAGAAAGCTCAGCCCTAAGAAAGGCAGATGTCTCAGACACAGGGATTCTGATTCTGTGACAGCCGACTTCTGAGAATAGCATATTTATTCAATGAGTTTAAGCACAGCAGTCCCAGTTGTTGACTCTCCTCATGAAAATATTGATTCTAAGTTCCCAGGCTTATAATGTTTTGATCCACATTCTGGGCCTATTGATTTACCTTTGATACTTCAATCAAACTGTTGTTTATATCAACAGCAAGTGCATCTGATCCCTCCAAAATCATTAGATTAATCACAGAAGGGCCTATAAAAGACTTCTTTTGATTGATTATGTCTTTACGCTCTCCTGAGGAAAACAGGTAAATCTGAAAATGTAAAAAAGAGACAGTTGTTAGTCCTTTCTTTCTAGCACCTTTGAAGCGTTTTTAGTCCCGGTTTTTCTTTTATGATATAAAGGCTTTTACCAGATTGCAGCCTTGCAATGTGCTCAGTTATGATTTCCTCCGTGGCTGTGATTTTGCAACACAATGATTTAGCCATCTGAGGAGAACTATCATTACACAATTTATTGTTTTCCCAAGGATTATTTAGTATAGACACTATCAAGCTTGTGAGTCACATTTTAGAGAATTTCTACTGAAATTATTTTAAACAGCAAGGAAATTAGTCCCTTCTTTCCACAAGTTGTGGTCCAAGATTTTTCTTTGTAAAAGAAAGAAAAAACATTAAGTATAAAAGTAGATATTTTTCCTGAAATCATAAGTGTTTTTCCCAAGTTAAAATTTAAAAAAGTAAAAACTCTAGGACTCTGTTTTTAAGGGTAAAATCTCCTTTAATTTGCACCACAGAAACATCATTGTTGTAAATGGGAATTCTGTGCAAGCACTGAGCCCAGCTGCAAAAAGAATGGTGAATGCAGTGCAATGACATTGTTCAAAAATCCTTTCTTTCTTTTTCTCTCTTCTTTTCTTTCTTGCCTTTTCCATGAATGAATTGCTTAAAAAAAAAAAAGAAAAGGGCACTGGAAGTTTTTCCCTTCTGGAAGCAATGACTGCACTACAATGCTATTCCTCAATCATCGCTGCAGTCTCTATTGGAACTATGCCCAGAGAGACTAAACATTTTGTGCTGTACACCTTTTCCAAGGGCTTGGTGCATTAATCAATATTTTTGAATACTCAATCCTATTATTCAATTCTTTGGAACAAAACATTAGGGTTATTAATTACACTGAGAAACTTATTTATCTTGTAGCAGAACGAAGAGAGCTCGCAGTGCCGCTCAGAGGGCTGCTCAGCGCGCTGTGACGTGCTGAACTTCCCTCGGCTTTGTGCTCTTTTCCTCCCCTCTGATGGTGCCATTGAATGATAGGATCCAACTTTGGGCTGTGGAGCCACAGGAGGCTTCCCTGAAGATGAAGATGCTGCTGCTGCTAAAGGTCCCTCCTGGGAGCGCATTTCTCAACCCGAGAATTGAGCTCAGCTGCTACAGGCAGCGCAGGGAAGACGATGCTTGTCTGATGCTGAGAGCGAGCTAGGCCAAGAGCACATTGAGAACCAGGGAACGGGCACCAGAGAAAGGACACACACAAGTGAAGAGGAGAGACACAGAGAGAGACCACAATGTGTGGAAGAGTTGCTAATTTGGGGGCGGGAGGGTTGTTTTCCTTTTCCCGCAAGCATGAATAATCCATAATTAACTCTCCTTGGGAAGTGAACTTTCCATTTCAATCTCTCCCTCTACAAAATTAGATGGATGGTATTTGGCGTCCAAGTGCTTTAGTATTGATACCTCAACCACGTCTCTTACGAACCTGGACTCTCTTTTTATTTTATCTCTACATGGTATGAAAGGGTCCTGCTCGATGACAGCAGCTCTTCATACAGGGCTAAATACTAAAAGAATAGTATAGTACTTAACCTCAATTTGGAAGGGCTCTACTGCACAGGATGCTAAAACCACGAGTATTTTGCTTCTGTCCAAAACTAAATTGACAAATTGAGAAAACTCACATTACCGGAAAGAAGAAATCTCAAGAAAGGTAAGTTGAGAGAAAACACCTTTTCTTACTCCGCAAACAAAACTAATTATTTTATGGAATAAGAAAACCTGCAGATAGTTCAATTCCTGAGAAAATCCCTGCTGAAATTCCAATGAGCTCATTATGGATTTGAGCAGAAATAAATTCTCATTTATCTGAAGTTTTTATGGAATTAGGAAAATACTAAAAGAAAAAAACAAAACCCAACCACTTCCAGATTGGCATGTATTCTAGCTGTGAGCTACTGGATGCTAATCCTGGTCCTAAACACTCAAATCACATAAAACCACAGCATTTTAAAGTCCCATTAGACAAAGTACTCTCCCCTTAATAGTTAATGAAACACTCTTCTGATTTCATATATGACAAAGAGAACCAGCTCATTTTAGAGAATCTGTTTTAAAATGTCATCTTTTGATATGCAAATACTAGACCAGAGATAATACCACTTCTTCTACCAACGCTCCATTCTTAAACCTACGGGAAAAAATATCAAATCAACAAACAGCTTCAATTTCTGCTCCTCCTGTCAAATTGCTTTTGAAACAATATACAGCTAGAATACCATAGTTAAATATGCAGGGCCAACATACTGCTTCAATTACTGTCATATAATGTTTTTTAACTTAATATCTGTTATCTCATCTCTAATAGATAAATAGCCACTCTTGAGAAAGGACCTGCGCACAATAAACACGAAAACTGAGTACTTCTCTTAAGCCAGCTGTCACCTGGTACAAAAAAGTGACAATCAAATGATCTAAAATAGCACCCAAGCAGATCAAATTAAAGAAAAAAGCTTTTTTTTTTAGAAAAAAAAAAACCCACAGATGTCACTGAACAGGGTTAGCTCCTCTTCCTGGCTGTTCCCTAAAGGAACTGCCCAACCTGGGGGTTGAATGAACGTGGTTCTGCAGCCAGGACTGACTCCACTCAGCAGCCGCTGATGCACAAAGGGCACAAGAGGAAACGAGCAGCATAAATCACGAGTCAAAGCCAGTCCAGTCTGGATAAACAGTAGATTCATATTTAAACTTGGCAAGAAAATTAGAGGGAGAGGCCTCTCCCTTTTGTAGGGATCTGGAAAAAGTGAAAAGCCCGTGGAAGACTAATAAAACTTTCTTGGCACGCCATCTGGAAGCATCAGCAGTTTCTGGTTTTAGAAGGAATGCGTTCTGCTTTTAGCTTCGCACAATGCCTCATTCTGATTCCTGCACGGGAGAGCAAGGGCCCTTCGGAGGGACCGTCACCAGATCACCTCGCTCCAACACGGTACCTCACTAGGACTAACCTTAACCCTCTGAATAGGCCCAAAGCCTCCTCGTTTTGAATGGGAATTCACAGCTACGTAGGTATGAACGTCTGACTAGGGCAAGGTCTGAGTTACTCAGAGGGTGAATTTTATTTCCAGAATATATTAGGAGAAGAGCAACATTTATCATTTCCTACTCATTAGATGAGAAAGGACATTAAGAAAAAATGAGAGTAGGAAATCTTCCCTAAACAAAAATCCCACCAATATGGGGCACGATACCACCTCCTGACAAAGCGTGATACTGTCATAACGGCTACTCTCACAAGCTGGTTTATGGCACTAATATAATCAAACTCTAAGAATTCACCAAATTGTTCTGAGAGTTACATGAAGGAGGAACACCAGAACCCTCCGTGTGCCAGGGCCACGGTGCGACCATCTGATCGGGGACAAATGGCTCAGGCCTCCATAACCCAGCTGCTCTGATGCTCTGCTTTAAATATGAAAACGCTTTTTGCAACCGTTCAATCTACATGAGGAGTTCAAAAGGCTTATTTCCCATTCCAACAGAGAATTAGCAGAAATGTCACAAGTTGCCAGGGAACAGACTGTCACCCTCCAACTGCTTCCCTCCCTCCAGACGCTCGCAGGATGCTGCGTTCCGTGTATCGCCTTCTAATCCCGCGTTCTTATGAGGCTTGTTGATATGGACCTGTGGGATCTGTGCAGGATCCGGGAAGGCAGAGCCGTCCCCGTGTGTCCCGTNGCTTCCCTCCCTCCAGACGCTGGCAGGATGCTGCGCTCCGTGTATCGCCTTCTAATCCCGCGTTCTGGTGAGGCTTGTTGATACGGACCTGCGGGATCCGGGAAGGCAGAGCCGTCCCCGCGTGTCCCGTGTGGCCTGCAGGGCCCCAGGAGGCCACGGCTTCCCGGCCCGTCCGCGCCTCACGGTGCCCGGGTGCGGATACCGGGGCTCGCAAGGACAGCGCTATGGAAGAGGTTCCGTTCTCCCCCGTCTCGCTGCGCAGAATTGCAAACAAAGCTCAAATCTATTGCAGGCAGCCGGCTCACGGCCCCGAGCCCTGGGGCAGCCTGTGCGGATGAGGGCAGCGCAGCGAGCGCCGTGTCCCCATGCCCACGGCGGGAACGCCAGGCCGCCTCGGGTGGCCTCAAAGCCCGAGTGCCCTCNTTCTCCTCCGTCTCGCTGAGCAGAATTGCAAACAAAGCTCAAATCTATCGCAGGCAGACGGCTCGCGGCCCCGAGCCCTGGGGCAGCCTGTGCAGATGAGGGCAGCGCAGCGAGCGCCGTGTCCCCATGCCCCTGTCAGCCGCCGCTGGGCACACGGCGGGAACGCCGGGCCGCCTCGGGTGGCCTCGAAGCCCAAGTGCCCTCACAGAGCATCGTTTCCAATTAATTATCCACTAAGGCTTAGGCTTCTCTCACGGCGCTGTGCTAGGTGCACAGGGTAAAGCCGGAGATTTGAATTGGACACAGTCAAGTTTAAGGGCTCCGTCGGGTCCCTCGCAGCTCTCACCCCCCGGTGCTTCTCTCTTAAATCCCTGGTCTAAGAGGGTAGCTCTTCTCTCCATAACAGTAATTAGTAACGATAGGCTGTAATCTTAAATGGTTTACGTTGCCATAAAAAAGCATTATGATTTTAAGTATGAAAATACGTTACTAGAAAATACATCCTTAAAACTGCATGCTCAATGTATTTGACGTGCGAGCTTGCAGCCGCTAGATTGTTAAATTCAACGCGAGCCCATAGCGAAGGAAACCGTGCCATCTGGCAGCAGCGGGTGCGTTCCACACTGCGTGGGCGGGCGCTGACATCCCAAAAAGACTGTCCCAAGGAGCAGGCGCTCGGGGCCCTCACAGCAGAGGTACAAACATGCACAGGCCCAACACGGGGCTACAGCTTCCTTGCCTGGCTTCCTGCAGCTTCGTAACGTCCTGGCTCATCATCTGGGGCTGCTTAAAGACCATTAACACCGCAGGCAGTTTACTTTGCACTTTGTAGGATCTGATCATCTAAATCCTTTAGGTTCTGGGAAATTTTTATCCTCGTGTCCCCAGCAGTGGAAGCCGAGAGCGTGGCTCACCAACCTGCCACCAGCCATGTGTATGGATGTCACACGCTTGACACGTCGCATCATTTACATGCATAAAATCCTCTCTTCCCCCAGCCGCACCGTACAATATGTGCGTGTTTCAGAATTACGATGCATTGCAGGCTGCCTGTGGGGCAACACGAGCTGCGCAACTCACCTGCCTACAACACTCTGAGGAAAATAATATGTATTTTCATCTTCAGAGATGTCTGATTTAAAAACCAAACCAACAACTTAAACTCCTGCTCTGTAAAGGCGTCTATGCTAAAACTGAACTTGTGCAAACATATGTTTAGTGTGGAGAGCGCGACGGAGCTGTAGTCAGCAGAAACCAAAATCAGAAGCAGATCCTTGAGGGACCTTTTCCTGATGCGGTGGGAAGGAACGCTGTCTGGAGAGGCGGCGCGGGCCGCGTGTTTATGCCGAGGTCAAGAGCCTTCCAACACACCCGCACAACACGGCCGCGCTGGCCAGAAAAACAGTTTCTGAACTGTACATCTGCTTACAATAGCAGTGCTGCAGCCTTCTTGTTATTCAGGAAAGGTCACAGAGGATTCTAATATCATTCCCTTTTTATTTCAATTATTCTGGTAGATGCTAAGTGTGCTCAGAGAATGATAGCTTCTTTGAAAGACTGAGAAAAGCTATGCCCTTTTAAATAAATCAAACCACCCCGGAAATGTCCTTTGGAAAGATGAGGCAATTTAGAGACTTTTGCAAACACACCACTGCAAACACAACATATTTAATAGCAACCGAGGTGCACCTAAGCAATTTGATGACTTTCCAGTGTTTAATCCTAGGAGTGTTTGTACATGCATTAGCAGGGCAGGTAATTTCTTCCTAACGCCAGGCTGGACAGTTCATACCAAGATTACGGACTGGTCTTGGAAACTACAGCCAACTCCGATATCCGTGACCTGCCTCCGTAAACAGATCATTTATTTGCCCCATTTCAGAAGAGGGAAGACCAGTTGCTTTGCTTCCAAAGCATATATATATACACACACATATATATATATATACACACACACATATACACATATACACATATATATATGTGCGTGCGTGTGTGTGTGTGTGTGTGTGTGTATATATGTATGTTTCCTGCCCTCGAGGAACTCGAGCAGATTACAGCTGCTTTGGTGTAAAGGGAAATGCCAACTCACTCTGCTAGATGCCCAGATCCTTCTCCAGATGTGTCCTTGACGAGCAAATCCATTGCACCGCGTATTCCACCTGGATGCTGCGTTCAGCACAACCACTTCTCTCTCCTGTACAGCAGCACGGATTAGCAGGAAGCAGAGTTATTGGGATCCTAGATGCTTTTTCCACTCAGCTAAAGCATGGGAATAATCTGGTGATGCAAGAAAGGACACGATTACCTTGACTCTCCTCGTACTGTACCTGCATCCGATTAACGCAACAAATTACAAATTTCATAATCTGGAAACTTGTTTTTGATGAAAAAATAAAAAGAACAAGGAATGTAAAACAAAAACCAACAAAGTTTGACTGGTATGGAATGAGCTGTGGTTCCTTCTAACCAAAAAATGGGCCATAACAGCTGGGCAGAATAAAAGGGGTTTTGCATTACTGCTGTCCGTGGTGTACTTCACTATTAAAGAGAGTCGTTTCCCTAGATTTTTAGCAGGAGACACTTTTGAGGTTTGCCTGCTTTTTATCCCCCTGAGATCTCTTTGTTTGAGTTTTGCCATGCCTTTCCCTCGGCAGGATCCCCCCTCCTTTCCCTCTTCCCATTTGGCAGCCTCTGGCCCTTTCCCGTTTCAGGGAGGGGGCCTCTCGCTGCTCCCCTGGGCACCGCTTGCTCCCTGAATATTTAAATAGCCCTGGTGCTTTCAAGAGCCCTAAGACACCTACATCAAGAGCTAGAGGATCTAAGCAATGACCTTGATATTTAGATCTGAAAAGTTGTTGGTAGCCAGGTTCACCCTCCGCACAGTTTCTCGGAATTTGAAAGACTTCCATGTGGGATACGTTTGGTCCTCTGCGTTGAAATCGTAGGGCTGATCTAGGGATACATAATAAGCGAAGACAGAGTAAGGATTTTTAGATCTGTACCTTTGTTCCCAAAAGAGTTAAATGAATAATGAAATCTCCCTGCAACGAGAACAGCTGAACTTAATACAGAGGAGATTTCTCAAAGAACTGCCTTGGTGCCTCGCAAATGCGCCCGTCAGAAAGGGCTGATCCCTTTCAGGTATTTGCTTTAGAAATTCCCTGCCTATAGGATTACACAGAGTAGCTCAGAATGGATTTATGCTTTAAGCAGGTTTTCATTTTGTAGGTTTGAAAATTATGCATTTTATTAGCATAAATGTGACAGCAGTTTAAAGGCTGAAATTCTATTTAACAAAATGAATTTCAAGCTAATAACCTTTCCGATAGCCAAGATACAAACTTCTGAAAAGCAGCACCATTTCCTTCAGTAGTTTCTTCTCCACAATAGCAACTGCTAATTTATACTATTCCTGTAAGATTTTCCCTGTTTCAGACACATCCTTTACTTCTTAGTCGCTGAGTGTTTTGGACTAACGACAAATCCATAGGATATATGGTTACACAAACTGAGGGGAAAATGAGATACTTTAAAAGGTAAAAGGGACCAAGCTAAACCCTGCTGCCATTCCGTATGATCACTAAATTTAACCCAATAACTATGTTACAATTCTACCATTCAATCTTAGGCAGAAATGGTAATTCTTTTCTTTAACACTCATTACAGTATAGATGATTCCCTGATCATTTTGGGCCATGAAAATTACTGAAACTAGTGTTCTGACTATCAGGAATTATAGTTCATAGATAGACATTGTTTTAAAACAATGGCAGCAAAAAGGTTTTTACAACACTGGGCTATTTTAATTAGATTGTTCAGTCTCTAAAGAGATTACCTAAAAACAGGACATTTAATCTTGAGGCTCTGAGTAGGATAGCTCCTTTCCTAAGGAACAGGGTAGGTGTAGAATAACCACAGCTCAATCTTCCCAGCATATCCATCCCTCTGTCAGATCCCCAGCTTCTTCAGGGCTTCCGAGACGGTTTCCAAGCTATTTTTTACATTTGTATTTTTGTCAGACAATGCACAGGAGGAAAACAAACAGCATAGACTAGTCTTAAACAGACTGCCAATAAAAAATTTAAACACCTCTATCTAGAAATAGAGTTTAAACAGAATTTTAAACTAAATCAAAATGTCAGAGTAAAGGACCATCAGTGTAGCAAACTTGGATGCACTGCACTTTACCTAGGATAGTGTAAAAAGAATTCTCCTTCCTGAATTTGCGAAACCCTAATTCAGATGTTGAATCCTCTGTGCAATGGCTCGATGCTCAATTGCCTCTAGAGCATGTAAAATGTAGCCACCAGCTCTGAAGAGATGCTTCTTCAGCAGAAACTTAGAGGAGATGGATTTGTTTAAAAAAAAAATCCACGTTGAGGCAAGGGAAGCCTTGAATTTCACTGTATGTGGAAGTTGGCAGAGTGTTGAGGAAGAGCTTTTTTTTTTTCCAATTTTTTTTTATTCCTCTCTATTGTCAGTAGTTTCTTTAAAACCTGGCATCTCAGGACACGTGTCTGAGGTTTGTCTACACAGGAAAATTCCCATCAGCTGTAACTCCATTCTGCCAATTGTGTCGTGCTATTCTGGTCTGACTCCCGGTTAAACACATCCCACAGAAATCCCTCTGTTTGGTTTCCTCGCCCCAGCACAATGAACTCCAGTCAGGACTGAGGAGGTTTATTCTGGAGTACAGTGTCTAGATGGAGAGATACCCAGGACAAAACCTTTGCTTAGCAAACAGATCTAAAAAAAGCTGAAAAACTTGTTACCGGGGCACTTCCACGTTTATACAACATGTCAGTGCTATATGAAAGCCGCAGCAGATAAAACAACCCCGTTGAAGCAAGTTGGGAGAAAAGTCTGCTTCAGGTATACCTGTGAGAGCGAAAGGCAGCATGTGAGAATTATGAATCTCTCCTCGCTATAAATCAGTCCGCAGCACTCAAGTTGAGGAGGAAAATAAAAAGAATGGCACAGGGCTTTATAGTGCAGGCTGCAGGGTTTGCTCTGTCTGTTCCTCTTCCTGCAACGGAGCACTTGCGGTTTGGGAACAACATTTTAGCCAGTTCTGTCTCTCCCTGCTGAGGCCCCAAACTAGCATTTTTGAAGTGTCATAAAAACTGGGTTTTATTTACTTCTGTTCTCTGTCCCTTAGCAAACACTGAAGTGTTTGCGTCTCAGCACTTCTGCAACTTCAGCGAACGCTCGGAGAATGAAAACATCCACTCCTCCACGTAAGCATGCAGGTTCCGAAAACCAAGTTTAACCTGGGAAGCACAAGCGGAGGAAGGAAAGCAGCGCACTCAGCAGCTCCTCGCTAATTGGAACCATTCCTTCCTGCGCCCCGCAGCAGCGGCGGATCCCGTTTCCCCGCGCCCCGTCTGCAGGCAGCACCGCTAAGTCTGGTTGGAAGTTTCCCGTATGTGGCGGCGCCAGGAATGACCGCATTACCCCGGCGCTTCCCTGGAGTTCATTAACGGAGAAGTCGCGGTGTAAAACGCGGCTCCGATGGGACTGCGGGGAGAAGGGAGGGCGAGCGGGAGCCGAGGCCTCGGGATCTGCTCTGTAAGGAAGTTCAGCAAGATTCCCCAGATAACAGACCTCTCCGCATGCCAAAGCTTTCCCCCTCCACCCCAGCAGATGGAAAGCCAGGAAATGCTTTAACATCTCAAGTATGATCACGGATCCCTTTTCATGTGGCTTCTGACAATGCAAGTACGAGTACTCGTTGAAAGATGGAGCCTGGAGCATCAGAATTCAGAAAAGAACCGTTCCCAAATTTAAAGGGAATTGACAATGAACCTTGATCAGCTAAACTCTAATCATCGGACTATTAACTTCATCAGCTAAGCTCTAATCATCTGATTAGCCAGAGTTTATTTTAACACAGATTTTCCCCCAGAGAGAAGATTTAATCCTAGAGGAAGCACACAACCCTGCACACACCAAGGGACTCCTCTAACAGCAACAGCACAGATCCTCTTGGTCCTTTAATAATCCTCCAAAGGAGCAATTCAGTCATGCTCCAGCAATCCCTTCTGTCCAGGAACAACAGGGACTTAAAAAAGCCAACCCCTGATATTGTTGCTGCTTCTAATTTCATGCTCATTCTTACCAGTGTAATCTACCAGGTCAACTTTTTCCATGCTGCTTTTATTTAGCATAATCGATTCCATTAAGAAATACTCATCTTTTCTCTGCCAGCCTTACTGATCTGTAGACACACAGTCCCTGACAACAAGTTACTCTCCAGCCTGGAGGGAATATGCATGGTATTATCCCAACAGCACTGGAATCTTACTCAGTTAGAGCCAAAAGCACAGATAAAAGCACTTAAATGTTACATAGACAACTCCAAATATATGACACACCCATATATAGATAAGGTATAATGGAAGGAAAAGTTTTACATACAGTTTTTCTAACAAGCGAACATAATAAATGTCAAATAAAATACATGTGTCCCTCTGGATGTCTGCTCAGGTCTCTCATTTTAGCATNTTAATAATCCTCCAAAGGAGCAATTCAGTCATGCTCCAGCAATCCCTTCTGTCCAGGAACAACAGGGACTTAAAAAAGCCAACCCCTGATATTGTTGCTGCTTCTAATTTCATGCTCATTCTTACCAGCGTAATCTACCAGGTCAACCAGGTCCCTCTGGCTGTCTGCTCAGGTCTCTCGTTTTAGCATTGCAGCTCCCCAGTTTGTGATGTTCTTGCTTTGAGGAACAGCCAAGTCCAGAGCATTCATTCTGAAGTGGCTACTTTCACACCAAAATGGTCCCTTATTCAGAATGCAGCATTAATGCTGCTGTTATGATATGGACAACTCACCTATTTGCATTTTTTGCTCATACAGATTTGATTTACTAAAGTGCTTCATAAACAGTAATAAGATACAGCTTGGAAACCACTTATGCTGTAGTTAAGTATTCACATTATTATTTGGCAGGGATGGCACAGAAATCTGCTTGAGTTTCGGCTACTCTTCAAAAAGAAAATCAGACAGCAGATCTTTAATTTTCAAATTTCCGTCTTCTATGTTTTCAGAATTTAATTAGAGCAGCATTAGAGCACGCTAACACGAGAATCCACTGTGAGAGTACAAGGAACTGCAACAGTGGAAATCCAACTCCACTAAAAGGAGAGCAGGGCAAACGGACAGAGCCTAATGGAGAATTTGCCTTCACCTCAAGGGAAGTCCTGAGCCTCCTGTCAATCCAAACCAGGTTTCCTCTTAAGGAAGAGGAAGGATGTTCCTTGGCCTTAACCATCAGCTCAGGACAGTTCATACATCATGTATGTACCGGCTTCCTCTTGCTTTGATTCTCCATTATTTTATACTTAGATGGTATATGAAACTAAAATTACTATTTTCCTGTCTTTCCCACTTGGGTTTCTGCTATCTTGTGTTTCCATTCTCTCTTCCAGCGGCTCCATGGGTTCTAAAGGGCTCTAAAGCCTTCTGTTGATTTTCCCCTCTGTGATGCGTGTTTCACACGTGAGATATTCAACAATATCTTGCCGATTTGGAGAACCAGTCCTTATTTTAAAGGTCTCTTTCAAAACCTGGTAAAGGTCCACACCTTGAGACAGATTTGAATTACAATTGAAATATTCTCTCTACAGACTGGCCAGAGCTTAGACATTGCTAAGAGCCTACACAAACCAGTATCATGTGCTCTTAGTTCACTGAAGGTTTCTAAAAGTGTTACTATTAGAATCCTTTGTGTGCAGAACATTCTTCCTAATAAAATGAACAAGTATTATATTATTAATTATTATATTGTTAATGAGGCAACTTGTGCTTAAACTCCTGATACTCACTCACAAGCTAAGCACAGGCCTAATGGGTACAGCTAATGTTGCAGCACGAGCTGTGTGATTGACATTAACGAGACCATCCACATGCACACAAAGAAATATCCATGTATATGGTAGCTGCAGGCACGATATAGTGCAGTTCAGATTACATTCAACATCTGTTGAGCCAAAGATTTGATACTTTTCTCCACATGGACATAAATTAGCTTGTGAAGCACTTGATCTGCAACTCACTTAAAATCAATAGAATTCTGTCCAGTAATTTTGCCGGGTCCTATGTCAATAATATATAACATTTCACCAGTACTAAAGTAATTCAATCAACAAATTGTTTCCCTAAAACTTGATAATGATTTAAGATACAATCAGTTATCTCTTTTTTTTTTGGAAACCTGATAAATAATAGCTCAAAGGCAGACATCTCTAAAATTAGTTGTTATGCTTCACTAATGCTGTCAGGAAAAATAAGAAGCTTGTTCTCTTTCCTGCACTGCACCATACAGTACATTTCCAAACAATCTATATCTTCTCCTATAAGGAATTTAACAAATTATTATAACGCACATTTCGCATGCTATTAAATTAGATGTCTCCTGCCCTGTGAGCGAGAAGATGGAGCTCTGTCTCGTCAGAGGCGTAAACTCAATCAAGTATTAATAGCTGAATTAATTCCAGCAATAAGATACTGAGGCCAAACAAAATGCCCAAGGTCACTACACTCCAGATGGTGCACTAACATATTTACAGGACTGATGCCTCTTGGCATTTTCAATTTCTTACATTGGCTTGTTTTTGGAACCACTGAAATCGAGGAGCTGGCGCTTGCAATTTGCTCCCAAAATTAAATTTCAGGGATTATAACTCCACTTTTAAGCAGTGATTTGACTGTATTGATGCGAAGCCACTATTCTTGGCTCTTGATTTTCGCTGAATGATGACCACAGCATATCATAAATTTAATCAGGACAAAACAGACTGGTTGTCTGCAGAAGATTTTTTCCCATGTTCATAGTCATTGATTTAAGCCTTAGCTAACAGAGTCAACAGTGAAAAGGATACGAAAAGGACCCTGCAGGAAATAACTACCGATCTCACAACTACCTGAACATCCTGCATTCTGCCACACCAGGGGAATTTTAAATTCTGCTTTGCTTTTGCATGGCCAGTTATGCACGTATGCTTGTAAACACGCCATGTTCCTCTGTGAAGATGCGAAATACGTAAAAACTAACTTAAAACCATGCACCAAAATCACTTCATTTTCACAAAAACGAACGTGCGGAACCCCAAGGAGCTTTCACCAGGACAACTGTTCCTGCCAGGATTCCCAGAGGGGCTCCAGGATGTCCTCTCATCAGTGGGGTTAGCAGGAGAAAAACTAAATGTCATCCAGTAACCTGGCGGCGATGCAAGAAATGTGGCGCAACCTCCCCAACAGACACAACAGCACGAACCACCACTCCGTTACTTATCCAGGAAGAAAATTCCAGCACTTACAGAAATTAAGCCTTCGACAGCAACGTCTCTCCAACCTCTTGCCTTCCGAGCAATCAAAAAGGAAAGCAAAGATCAGAGCAATCTGCCGAAATCAAACAACTCAAAACGTTGCTTAATAATAAATGAGCTGGCTTGTCAGAAATACCTCCAACATCATCTCGGGAGAAGCTAGCGTATACAAACGGCGGGAAAAAATAAAAAACACGTTTGTTTTTATCTCAGAACACGACCCAAATAGTCACTTAAAAACTCCCTTAAGGGAAGAGTCCAAGTGCCGCTTCCCGTACCCAGGGGTGCCCCAGGCACCTTATTTCTTCCCTGCACTGAGGCCAATTGACACATAAAAGCAGGTAACATCTCTCTGTCTCTCTCAGAGTTATAAAACAAACAATTTGGAAATGGTTATGCTCTCCGAGATTAAAAAATCCTCGGATGACAAATTAATTCCTCAAAGTGATAAAGTGACATGTTTTCACAATTCCTTTGTAGCGAAGCTCGGGAGACACAGACCTGACAAGCCTCGAGCATCAGCAGCAGTTATATAAGACCGTGATGTGTCTTGGCCCATTTGTATAAATGGCTCTCATGTAAATATTCTGTTTAGAAATGCAGGGAGCAAAAATTCAGCTATTTTCACCTTGGAATTGCATCACCCTTCATTCCAAAATTCAATTTAAAACTGAAATATGATCTGCAACTGTTCTAAAGTATTGATTGTATTTTTAATGCCTCTAACTGACACTCATTTAAGAATCACATGATTTCTTCAAGGAGGTGTAATATTGAGCTTCTGGTCCATTCATACTGTCAGAGCAAAATATTAACGCCACCACTTCAAGTTCTGCCTAAGAATTTGCAGGTCTCACCCTATGCATTGTAAGAATCACCAAGTGTTTATAGACTTTGACAGCTGCTCTTGTTTTTCAGGCCCTGCTTTGTTTCTGGATCGATGGACAGAGAGCTGTAAACAGATTTCTGCACTGCCGTCTTAACACAATTATACACCCAGGATTGATTGACCGTCTATGGGACAGGCTGTTCTGTAAAAGCAAAAAACCTGAAAGCAAAAACTGCACCACGGTTTGTGATGTTAGGATAGCAGTGCAGAAGGCCAATCGTTGGGAACTACCCCTTGAGAATTCACAATGAACCACTGCATCACTTTGAGATGCTGCAGAACGGTGATAGCTACGATTGAAGAGAAAGGAGTGGGGAAAAGAAAAAGAAGACTTAAAGCTCTATCGTATACTTTAAGCTCCGGTGATGATGCACTTTTCCCTATTCCCTTAGGGTGAGTGAGCCAGCAAAAAGTAAGCTGGCATTGCATTATATTTCACAATCTACTAATAATATTAAATGCAAAATAAAGCTTGTTCCAAAGTGTTCAGCTTTGTTGTTTTGATTCGTTTCCATTTAAAGAGGAGGGATGTGAGTAGTGGAGAGCTATTTTGAGCTCTTCCAGGAGTGCTGTATTAGGTGATGGCACAAATCTAAAACTGAACTATAGAAATAAAGGTATACACGGAATCACACACTAAAGCACAGACTGCAAATACAGACAGGAATTTAAAGAGCTAATGCTATTGAAAAGTACTTCAGAATTAATACAACTAAAGTCTGTTGCTATTGTTGCTCAGTAAGTTTCTTTGAATAAAATACTCTTTAAGTTTTAAAAATATGCTTTATCTCCACCTACAAGCACTTGCAAGGGCTCTCTCTTCCATTTCTGTTCTGAGGCTACACAATACTACACAATAGTGAGAGCATTGTAGGAATTTAGGATTCCTAATACCTGAAGGTCCTAAACTGACCTTTGCACAAACACAAACAATTAATTGACAAAAATCCACAGGAAAATTGTTGCTTTGGGTGGCAGGTTGGGGTGGGGAGGGTTTTTGTTTGTTTATTTTATAAACAGAGCAGCGAAGGGCTCAGTAATCTATTTTATCAACACTTAGAGAAATGCTGAAAAAGACATGTTTCTTTTTAGATAGAGGGGCTTTTAGAGTTCCAGAAGCTCTTTGCACAGTGTGATGTATAAAACAGAATATATGCTGCATTTTTAGTAGGTTATTGAAACTGCTTTTACTGTGTATTTTCACTATTGGCCATACATAGTGATGGCCTGATAGCCTAGTTTCCCCCAAACGCTTCCTGGGGGAAACATTCCAGCTCTCACTTTATTTTTATAGCAGCCTTCAGGTTAAAGCACCTTGGGGCACCCTGCGATATTAAACAAAATAAAATGTCAGAGCATACAAAGAAAGTTAAACGCGCGGTCTAAGAGATAACATAAGTCTGCTGCCTAATTCCAAAAAGCCACTGGTTATTGCACAGATCTTAACTATAATGATCATGAATTCCTTTGACAAAAGCATAAAATTTAATATGAGCGAGGGCCAGGAGAGGTCACCCGACGTGTATATCCAGCAGCCTGAGCGCAGGGCAGCGAGCGCCGGCGGGAAAGAAACCTCCGCTAACGGGAACGACTCGCTGGCCCTGACCAAGTTCAGGGAATTACAAGGCGGGTTTACAGGAATCCTTTAGCTCTCGGGATAAAACTGCTCCTGTTTGAACACCATGTGTCCCCTGGGCCGGTTAAAACAGCAGATTGTACCGATGAGGTGACTCCTGCTGCTGTCTGCTCCATAACGTGCTTTTTGCTACATTAAGCTCACTAGCAAAGCGCAGATGCTCTGACGTGGTGCCCTTCTATCACTGCATTCCCTCGCACAGCTCCGTGAGCCACGTGTTCACCTAGAAAGACCCAGCAGACCCCAGAAAGCACGTCTGGATTCTTGTTGCTGTCCCACGGAGCAGACAGGGAACATAACTCTTCCTGGCGCTGCTTGTCCGTTCTTTAAAACGACAAAGTGGGCATTCATATAACACACCCAGAATATATACGTTATTTCTGGAAGCAGTCTTCGGTGTGATCCATAATGCTAAAATGCAGCAGGTTTTCAAGCTTCTAAGATGTTTGGTTGGAATCTAATGAATTAACAGAGCTCATAATCAGCTTTCTGCCCCGTATTAAGCAGTCCATAGGCACTTGCAACCTCACTGTGCTGTTTGCTGCACTGGAGCCCCAGGCACGTGTTCCCCTTCCGGCAGCGCTGGGAATACGACAGGAGAGTCGCTGCATCCCAATGCGATGCTCACGGAGCCTCCTCTTCCTCACGTGCACCATCCCCAGCCACTTTTATATATGAAAAACAAGGGTTCTCTTCCTGAGATGCTGGCAGAGATGCCTCCTCACCTCTGAGAGAAGCATAAACAAAAACTGACACTTTGCTTTGTGGACGACTCGTCATTCTGTTCAGCTGGAGACACACAGGAAAAGATTAATAGCAAAACTGTCCAGCTGGCTTATTTTTGATGTCTGCTAGAATTCCTAAGTGCAGACTCTGGGGACGCTGCAAATACCCTTGTCCATGAACGATGAGTAACCTTCAACAAATTGAATTTCAAGCAGGCAGGACAGACTGCAAACCCGGGGCAGGCGCGGGCAGCCCCGCACAACTCCAGACCCGCTCAACGCGAGCCCGTCAGCCCTCCCGTGGCACCGCTGGGCATCAGCTGTGGTTTTTTTACAAAGACATCCTGTGGTCTTGAAGAAGGACAAGTCTGGCTCCATATGACGGGCACGGAGGGGTCCGTCAAGGCTCAAGTATTTCCCTGGCAGATTTTCTTCCTGCTTTTCCCAACACATACCACATCAATGATTGCACTTCACTAGGAAATGCTTGTGTCCAAAAGCACATTAAGGGTATTATCTACTGATTCTGGGTGTCAACCACAGAATAACCCTGCGGCACTGCAGTACCCAAAAGAAACCTTCTCTGGAACTGGAAAAGGCCCCAGGAAAACACACCAGGAAAACACCCGCGAGACAGCCACTGCCTGCACAGGGCACCTGCCCGCCCGGCTGAGACGGTTTAAAACTGTAAATTACTCAATATCAAAAATAAATAAACAAAGGTTCCAAGTACTAATCAATACAAAAGTAAGTATTTGCACCAGTAGATATGCAGGTGCCATTACTGTATATCAAATTATACATGTAAATGAGTTGTGATTATTTCCACATACTATTATCCCATTTGCACCTGCAAGCATGATATTTACATATACAAATTAAGCTTAGTGGCTTTTTTTTTTTTTTTTTTT
>VWPW01024071.1:1478-11574 GCA_013389825.1 Crypturellus undulatus | reverse complement strand
CTTGCGAATTACAATCTATTAATCACAACACATAAATTATAATCATGGATTATCAAGATGTCTTTGAAGTTTTTTACTATGTACAAAATTAATTGGATAGTCTCTTTGTTAAGTGCAGGCAAAAACAGTACAAGGCTATTGGCTGTTTTATCACACCTTTAGGACAGTCCTCAGGAAGGGTTTTCATAAACACATTCATCTATTTCCCTTTCCATGTGTCATTAACTGCTCCTCCCTGCAAACCTTAAACCTGAATTTGCAATTTTCAGCTATCACTATTTTTAATCATCACTGTATCACTAAAACCATCCAAAAGAAATTCACTCAAGAACTGATGATTTGCACCAAGTTAATCCATTCCAAGGGAGGGGCTAAATTAGATTCAGTGCAAGAAGCTTTCATAAAAATTTAGAATTTAAGGTCTCTATCTGCTCACACCAAGGTAGCTACCACAGAAAGAACTTTGATAAGGCTAAAAGATCTCTGCTCATTCAAATTTAGCATGTCTTTTCATATACAACAAATGCTGAGACTAATTTTACTTTCTCTTTCTATTTTCTTCCCCTTTATATTTTCAGCTCACAGACAAGTCTCAACAAAACCACCAAAAAAAATGGATAAAAAGAAATGGATGGATAGGGCGCCCTTTTAACTTCTGAGTAGAGCAGAACCAAGCGCAAGCGTATACCCATAGAGATTTAATCTAGTGTTGTTGAAAGTACAAAACCTTGTCAGCTGCAAACTTTAAGTTCAAAAACAAACAAAAAAGTCACCTGGGTTCCTTTGGGGGTCTGGAAAAAAAATTCCTTATGTTATGATCACAAAGCAACCTTACACACTCCAAGTTTGAGCTTGTCGTTATAACACCCATGACAAAAAGCTCATTTTACATGAGCTGCTTAGTATAGATTCTTTGGTTCCGCAGACCACAAACTGGTGGTAGATGAGACCACATCTCTAGAAAAACATCACTCTGTGCCTGCCCTATTCGCAAGATAAACAAAGTGATAAGGATACTTAAGCTGGTGCCCTGTTGTAATTTGCAAGTGACCAGGATACTTAAACTGGTACGGGTCGTAATTTGTTGTAATTTGCAAGTGACCAGGATACTTAAGCTTTTATCAGCTAGGACAAAAACAAATAACAAGGCCAAACTGCAGCCCAGAGAATATGAAAAGACCAGCGAGGAAGAAAAGCAGCCCCCATCAAGAAGACAACCAGGAGATCTCAGAGACTCGTAGAACCATTGTAATGCATCAAAACTGGGAATCCATACTGGGAGGGGACTTTTGGGCAACAGTAAATAAAAGGTGCTCTCATGGACTGCAACGCACGCGCCGTTGGTAGAGCAGAGACTCCCCGGCCGTCCAGCGCTGCTTGCTTGTTATTTACAATAAAGCATACTGACGAATTGATTGGCTCCGAGAATTTGTCAGTCTATAACACTTTGGGGGTCTGGAAAAAAAATTCCTTATGTTATGATCACAAAGCAACCTTACACACTCCAAGTTTGAGCTTGTCGTTATAACACCCATGGCAAAAAGCTCATTTTACATGAGCTGCTTAGTATAGATTCTTTGGTTCCGCAGACCACAAACTGGTGGTAGATGAGACCACATCTCTAGAAAAACATCACTCTGTGCCTGCCCTCTTCTCACAGTCTCCCCAGGCCTATTAACCTGTTGTTGGCAGCAGAACATGCCACCTCCTGGGCTCTGGCTTGACCTACCATGATCATTCTTAGGCTTTCTCTCCTTAAGCTGCTAAGCACTCCTGTCCTTTGCTAGATCCCTAGTGCTTGGGTGCCTTCCCTAGCTTGGTTAAGTAACAGGGGGCCTCAGAAACCTATGTGATTCTCCTAGTCTTTTATTGCTTCTAGTGGTCAAAATGAAAGAGGAGCACATGAAAGAACCACCTTGCCTCAGTAAGAATACATCATTCCTACATCAATCTTCAGCTTATAGGCTTTGCTCTGCCATAAAATACTTCTAGAATACTGACATAAAAATGCTAACAATCCATGCAAGTTAAAGCTCACTCTTAGGAGCACAGAAAAGCATACCACAAATACAGTTGTTTCAGGCTCTCAGCAAACATGAAACTTTTAGTATACTTGTTAATATAATCCCTGGTAAAGTACAGGATAAATACTTTTGCCAGAAAGGAAAGCATTTAATTAAGGAGATGAATAGCAGCCACAAGGGTGGGGGGGGTGGGAAGGAGAAATGAATTTCTTCAGGCTAGATTAAATAAAGTCTTACTAAGCTATAACTAGAATTACTTTACTGAGTCAGAAGGAAAGTGTACTGATATCAACCCAGTATCTTTATCTCTGTATGCTAGATTGAAGAGATTTAAACAGACCATGATAGTGCTTTGCTAGCCTAGAAGATAACAGTGCTCAGTGCTGCTGCTGAAAAGCGCTTCCTCTCCCTCTATTAGCACTGACCCTGCTGGCTCTTGCTAGGCAGGCACTGACACTTCCCACTTATCACCACAAAGGGGCAGTTCCTGCTACAGCCATGGAAAATGGCTGCTCACATGAAACTCTCCCACCTCTTGTAGGTAAGATTAAGGAGAATCCTTTCATATTACCATATTATTATTTACTGTAATTGCACATATTGCAGGAACTGCTCACTGACACTGCAGACCAAATCACTGCAAAGGACCAAGATGAAACAAGACCCATGATTAGATTTAAGTCTTGGGCAGGCAGGTGGGTGAAAAGGACACACAAAATGACACACAAAATAATTAAATCATTGTATTCAAATGACTAAACACAGACTGAAAGTTGGGCTGAATTTGCTCTCCTGCAGGGCATTTGGTGGGGGGAGGGTTGGCACTGGATGTAGCTAACAGACTTTTGAGGTAAAGAGAAGCATGTCTGAAGTTCCACTGGAACCTGTGGTAAAAAGGGGGTAGTGACATAAATGGCAGGGAGGCTCGTGGGAGCAAGGGGCAGGAGAACTTGGAGAGGGCACCTTGAGGGGAACAAACATACCAGAGTCCCATTAGTTTCCCTGCTGATGTTTTTCAGGTCTCCAACAACAAAGGCTACCAAGTAGGTGCTCATCTTCAAACTCACAAAAAACCTCATCTTGAACAATTCCATTTGTCACAGTAGTGGCTTTCTGCAGGTAAAAGGAAAATAGTTTATCTCTTGCAGGCAGCAGATGTGCCAGTGGTCCGTGCGAGTTACAGAATTACTTCACAAGCAGCTAGCAACAGCTTATAATCAAAAACTAAAGATGTTCTGCAAGATTGCTTATGATTCGACAGGATAGAAAAGACCCACAACCCATATCTGAATTACTCAGAGTTTAATAACTCAAGGAGAGTTGGAACATTTAAGCTACTTAGCCCCGTAGTACTTGTCAAGCTTTTATTATACAATATTACTAGACAACTGCATTATTGCAGAGAAATCTTGCACCTCTCGGTTCACACCTAGAGTGCCCCATATAAAACTCCCCACACTCTTACTAGAATTTTATATATGAATCATTTGTTCCCAGAAAGCAGCTGTACTCAAATAAAAACGCATAAGGGGGGGGGGGAAAGGCTATTTTTAGACAAGATCATTTTAGATCAAAATGAATTAACATTCAATTGCCACACTGAAAGAAGAATAGATTTGCAGGCCTGAACAGACCAGTATAATTACCTTGCCTGCTCTCTATATACAAGTCAAATACATGCACAGAACTTCATTCTTGAAGTCCTTCAGCAAATCCTGGGTCTTTATTATAGCATCTCCTTCACAAAGTAGAGATAACCCTTCTACTGTGGCTGCAAATGACAGGTTTCCAAAGTCAGTTATTCTCATTAAGAGATAACCGCCCTCCCCCCCCCCCCAAAAAAAAAAAAAAAAAAAAAACTCACGTTCAAAGACACACACAATTTACTTCTAGCCTGAACTTGAGTCAGCCACTGTACACTGCCATACTAGCTGTGTACATGCTAGTTAAAGACCTGCTTCTGAGACCTCCAGCCCACGCAGATATTTATAGACTTTAAGTTCATCCTTTAACCTTCCCATGGATGAACTAAAAAGCCTAATCTTAAGTCTCTACATCCAGCATAGTGCTCCCAAGACCTGCAGCTGCTACAGGAGAACTTGTACTTCCTCCCCTTCCCACCACCACCAGAGTTTTGAGTATATATTTTTAGAAGTGTGTTCATCCTAGTAATGATCTGGACAACGTTATACTTCAGCACAATACAATTCTCTCATTCACATCTGATATTTATTTCTTCACGCATCCAAGAACCAGTTCACTCCCGTTAGCGACAGTATTACACTGAAAGACCATGCTACCTACCGAACACTCAATCCAGGCTAAACCTAAAATGTAAGAATTTGGCATGTGTATAAGCACTTGCAAGATCAGGAACAAATGTGAAATTAAATCATAAAAATATGCCAAGAAAATAAGTTTTGTGTGTAAAACAAGAGAACTCACTGCTACAAGGAATGTATACTTTTTTTTTTTTAATACAAACAGCCTTGTAAATACTCTATTTTTTATCCATTTTTTAAAATTTTGTAAAGTCGCAAAAATAGCAGTTTCCTCATGATTCACAAACAAGGGAGAACACGTTTTCTTAGATAACTGCAAAACACCAAAGGCACCATTTCTGAATCTATTAACAGACTCCATGTTTGTACATCATAGGTCGGCATAGCAAATAGGAAGAATTACACAGCATCAAATAATGAGGAGCTGGGGGGAGAGAAAACAACAAAGAGACTAAAAGCATTTGGAACACAGACAAGTGCAAGGCAATCGTTTTCAATTTGCTGCTTATGCATTAGAAAAAAAGATTAATTTACTTGTTCAGTATGCTCTTAATACTTCCTGATAAGTTTTAATGAAATCTGACTTGTTCTTTTGAATCGAGAACTAGCATTTCATCCTCAGCACTAAATACACAGCTTCACTCCTGTTAATGCCTTTTTTTATTTCTTCTTTGTTACACAACTGGAAGCTTTTCAAATCTTTATCAATCACACAAATAAGGGAACAACCAATTTTTAAAACAGTTTTTTTTTTTGTTTTTGTTTGTTTTTTCCTGTCCCTTCTTCCTCCCTGCAAAGAGCAGCTGGTGATTCTTAATGTGACTTGAAGAGAACGGTCAGATAGCAAGAATAAATGTAACAGGACACAGAAGGCAGGGAAGGAAGGTGAAAGCTACTTGACAGAAAAGACCAATGAAACAGGAGGGTACAAGGGATCTCAGTTTGAAGGAAGCACTGCACTTTTTGCCTACAGCACAAGCAAGTAGCCGAGCAGAAGAGATGCAATAAGCAAGGCAGAAGGAGATTTGCAGCTAACGCAAAAGGTACAACAAACAGTGGCAGGAATTAAAAAGCCAAAAGGGAGGCACAGGAGGCATCATGTCATCCCAAGAGGAATTTATGATGTTAGAGCATCATAAACCATTTGAAGAAGGATCTATGTATGGCACCATACTGGAACCGAGGGAAGCAGCAGTTTTTCTTTCCAAGTAGTTATATAGATGAAGTGGCCAATAGGGAAAACTCATAACACCAGCATATAAAATGATAAAAAGGCACAACACATCCCATTTTCAACACAAAAACAGTTACAAGGTCCCATTTCCCAAACCTCCATTTGCAGATCACTTGTTACCACGCTGAAAACACTACTGCAAGAGCAATGCGATGAACCTTACTCTGCAGCAAGAAGTTACACGCTTCCACATAAGCGCATCCCAAGGTGGGGAAGAGCAGAGATGCATTCGTGGCCTTATTGCAAAGGCAGCTCTCAATAGATTCTCCCTGTGTGGACGGCACATTGTGGCGTGCACATATGTCAAGTATAAAACATTAGCTCCCTCCGAGAGCACCAACAGAGCTGCCAGCTGCTCTTTAACAGCCTTCCCAGCTGAGCAGGGCCAGCAAGGGTGGGGAACAGCTCCTGCATAGCCCAAAGCCCCCAGATGCACGCTCTGTGTGACTGTGCAAAGCACAGGTTCTGGGAGGCTGCAGGAGTAAGGCAAATAACAGCGTGCCTTTCCCAGAGTTAGTTTACATGTCCCTGCACTGCAGGATCCAGCAGGTTCCCAGCCAGATAGATTAATGACAGGATGATCCTCAGGCAGCTAGACAAGAAATATACTGAAAAATAAATACAGAGTTGCCCTTTCAGGCATGCTTGTTGAAACAGTCCCCGAATTGAAGGCACAATTGCTGGCAACACAGAGCCCAGGCTCCAAGTGGCCTCTCTGCAGCCTGCCTCGGGAAGGCAGGAGCAGCTGCTGGCGGCTGCCGCTACTCACAGCACCAGACAAGCTGCTTGCAGAGCCACAGGAAGATGCAGGCTCAACTCTCACAGCCTTGCCTGATGCCACCAGTTTGTGACATCACTGCACAACTTCCCCACATGGCTTCTTCCTGCCCACACAGAGTTGCACAAACACCTTGCACAAAAGAGCAGAAATCTGTATGAAAACAGGGAGAGCAGAGACAGAAGCTGATGGAGCCACTAGATTAAACAACTAAACAAAGCATTTCCCCAAGGCAGCAGGCTCTTAATTAACCCCAACCAATTTCCTCAGCTGGCCACTGCAGCTGAAGCAGAACTGATGGTTGTTTCTCCCTCTACTCCATCTGCCCCTCATTCCCAGCCAAGCTGACAGCCAAGGGGGTAGACATTAAGGGCATATCAGATAATTCTGCCTGATCCAGTAGGGAGGAAAACTGCCACAGATTATCCTTCTGCATCTTCTTTATAATCATGTCCACGAGCGGGAAAGCATACAGAAATACAAAGATTATGGTAGAAGCAAACTATGGAATTACTTTGTATGGAAGTTTATGCTGCTGGTATGGTATAGCAGAAGAAGAAAAAAGATGGCTATTTTTGGTGGCAATTTTTTTTTTTAATTCTGTACTTGTTTTATGAAAGCTGCCTCAAGTCACTCATTCAGCTCCAGAGGCAAGTGAGCTAGAACCCTGCCTTGTTTACATCGTATTTGAGATTTGTCCAGCAAAGGCTGTATTGCAATTATTTCAGTGAAAAGAACAGCAAATAAAATACTTTTGGGGCTGGAAACTAGTGTGAAACTAGTCCTGTAAAAGTAAGGCTTGAGTATGACCACAAATCCATGAATTTACTTATTCACCCAGTACAAGCAAGAGACTATTTCACACAAGCACAGTTATTACATTGGTTTTCAAGACCAGGATGCCTGGGGTTCAGGTGCCAATGCAGCTAACCTTCTGGAACCCATGTATGCACAGTGTATATACATGTTCCACCAACACCAAGCGTGCAGTTTTTTCCATTACTGGTCAGATTAATACTAATATTAATGAGCTTCTATTGGATGATAAATGCTGATAAGTTTTTGATGAGAGGGGACCTCATTCAGAGAGGGAACAGAAATGAGTTAGTCTTGCTAGACTATCCAAATGAACTGAGTTTCCCTAAAGGCATCTCCAAAGGCTTAATGGTCACCATAAAATATAGATATGCTCTTACAAGATTTTGGCTGCAAGGATCTAGCTGATAGGATTTAAGATACCTCATTCAAATTTTGGGATTGAGTCCATATTCACCCCCTAGTTCCTGTTTATGAGTCTAAAAGACTTCCAGAGTCTTCTAGTCTTCCTTTCAGAGATTGTTCCTAGGGGACACATACTACTGATAGATATATTCCAGTCTTCTGCATGTGTACAATATCAAACACTAAAACCTCAAAACAGTACCTTAAGGTTGTTTGATGCAGCCAACAACAACCCCCCCCCTTAAAAACAGTGATACATTCAGATGCAGCAGAAATCCCTCCTGTAGCCATACAACACCTCCTACAATATCATCCCTACACTGTGCAGCTTATAACAGTAATTAAACAGTTGTTTCCTCTAAAAAGCTATGTATTTCAAGCCCTTGAGAAAAGGACAGTTTCTTTTTAAAATCATACAATTTATAGCTTACCTGCTCGAGTCAACCTGATGGACACCATGGGAAAAAGAAAACAAAACAAACAAACAAACAAACAAACAAAAAAAGCACTTAAACAGATTACACAGAAGATAGCTCTAGAAAAATTCCTTTGCAAAGGTACCTTTGGCATATTTGACAGGGTGGAAAGTTGCTCATCTCTCTTGATCTTGATTAGAAAGGTAGCTTTAAATGCTGGTTCATCAAAGCATGGAAAAGCAGACCTTGCTGCCAGAGGCTCAAAATGAGTTGCTGCAAGCCACCTAACGAAGACAGCAGAGGAGAGCAAGTTAAAAAATCTGAAAAGGAGAAATGTCAGTTTCTGTATGTTATCAGACAGTTGTGTTCCTACAAAAGCCTTAGACTGTTTCATTAGGATCATAAACAAAAGATTTAAACCAATTGCTTATTTGAGGGTTTATCTGCTTGGCTGTGTTTTTGCTTTCTTAGCTTATATCCAGAACAACACAAAATCTAAGCCAAAATCTAAGCCAAACAGCTGCAAGTGCCTCAGTAAGAAAGAACAAAATTTAAAGCAAACTGAAAATTTGGTGTGCCCACTCAGGTTAGTAGGTGTGCCCACTAAATTAATGTTTTGAAACCCCAGGGAAAGAAAGGACACAGGAAACTTGCACTCAACCACTAAGCTTTCTCCCACAGCTGCTCCTACAGTTCACCTGATCCCCTCCCTGCTCCCTTGGCTGGCTAGTGCACAGTTGCTGGGGACATCCATGCACTTATCTGCCTTTAATCTAACACCTCATTTTACCAGAGGAGCACATTGTTAGTCCGTAATCCCAGTAATCACCTGCACGCTCAACCTGGTGGTTTTAAAAGCAAGCTTTATTAGCCGGCCGGCGGCGGACCTCTTACAGTTGGTCCTGAGATCCGCGCCGCCTGAGGAGAGGTTCGTGTTTTTTATAGATGACTGCAACTTTGCTCATTAAACATTATCTACAACTACCATTATTTACGACTAATCCTCCCTTCACCATTTTGTTTGGCAAGTTCAGAATCTTATCTCATGGTCGCAAGGAGTAGGATATGGTATCCTGTTAGTTCTTGTCCTTAATTGTAGCAAGCTATATTTACAGAAGCAGACGGCAAAGTTAACTGTAGATTACCTAGCCTATACCTTTATACTTCATTAGTGTGCAAGCTTTTTACAGAAGCAGAAAGCATTTTACAGAACACTACCCTGTTAACCCTTTATAGGCCTTTTTTTTTTTTTTTTCTCGGACCTCCCTCTCTACTGCTTCTCGCGCCGCTTTTAGTTTTTCGGTTGTCAGGGACCACTGTTTGATCCATACAGGGGTTTGAACTCTCCATTGGATCTTTCCGGGCGGGCGGCGCATTGCAACAGCGGCCCATTGGACAAATTTGCAATCCATACACCCATTTTCGACAGAGCATCTCACCCTAGCGGGCTACATTCAATGTTAGTTACCATAGGTCTTATCCTTGCTGTCAACTCTCTGACTCCTTCCGGATCGTCCTTCACTTTTATTGTTATTGGAAAGGTGCTCACCCTCGATCTCTGTAACCCTCCAACTCCAACTAATTGTTGTCCTGAATCAGTGATCCAGGCATTCAGCCAATCTGACTCTGCTATTACTGTTATGTCGGCTCCGGTATCAATTAACATTTCGATATGTTTGAACTTGGGTCTTACAGAGGGGTTGGGATGTTCCAACTTTCCTATAACTATCGGCTGACGACCACAGTCTATTGCCAGGGCCACTCAGTAGGGAGGTTTCCCTCCTGCGGCGTCTCTTCTTGGCTCGATTCCAGGTTCATTACCTTTTGTGGAGGCCATGTCATCTTCCGCGGCCAAGTCTTTTGGATCTTGGTTACAGGGGGGTGGTTGCCTTGTTTTTTCCGCCCCCCGTTGCCATTTTCCGTCTGCATCCTTTCCTCAGGGCACTTTTTTGCCATGTGCCCGCCCTTCCCGCAGACCCAGCACAGCCCCTTAATACCTTTCTTCTTGGGGCACATTGCTTTAAAGTGCCCGGGTCTGCCACACAGGTGACATCGCGGCGCAGTCATCATCACTGCAGCAGCAGGAGGTTGCTTCGTCGCTGCTTCTTGCATCAGTACTGTTCGGAGGAGAGTGGCTACGG
>VWPW01024069.1:48695-62398 GCA_013389825.1 Crypturellus undulatus | reverse complement strand
AGGTCTTTGAAGATCTGCAAAGAAGGGGCCAACACAACCTCACTGGATACCCTCTTCCAGTGCTCTGTCACCCCTCTGTCAAGGGCACATTACTGTCTCCTGCTTGACCTGGTGTCAAGCAGATCTCTCAAATCCCACTCCACAGAGCTGCTTCCCAGCAGCTCCATCCCTAATTATCTACTGGTGCCTTAAGGTTATTCCTGCCCCAGGGCAGGACCCTGCAATTGTCTTTCTTCAGTCTCACGAGATTCCTCTCTGCCCAGCTCTTCTGCCTCTGCAGGTCCCTCTCAATGGCAGCCCGGCCCTCTGGTGTTGGCCACTGTGCCCAGCTTTGTCTCATGTGCAAACTTGCTGAGGGGACACTGTCACCTCCTGCAAGGCACTGACGGATAAGCTGAATAGTACAGGACTGACCCCCTGGGGGACACCACTAGTCACAGATCTCCAAATAGACTGAGCATCGTTTAGCACAACCTCTGAGCTCTGCCATCCAGACAATTTCTTATGCATCCACTGTCTATTCACGTAAACCACGCTTCCTGAGCTTCCCCATGGATATGTTATGGGAAATGAAGGGAATAAGGAGCTTTCTTTAAAACCCTGGTATTACATGCCTCTGTTATAAATGAAAACAGGCAAATCCTCCGAGCCAATTAAGTCTGAGCCAATTGATTTGCCAGAATATTTTATTGCANAAACAGGCAAATCCTCCGAGCCAATTAAGTCTGAGCCAATTGATTTGCCAGAATATTTTATTGCAAGTAACAAGCAAGCAGCGCTGGGCGGCCGGGGAGTCTCTGCTCTGCCAATGGCGTGCGCCGGTAGCCTGTGAGGGGGTCTTTTATAAACTTGTCGCCCAAAGTCTCCTCCCAGTTTCCTTTTCAGGCTCTTGACGCGTTACAGTGTCTCTGTGCATGTTCTCCGCTTCTGCGCATGCTTCCAGCTTTCGCGCGTGCTCTGTCCTCGTTGCTAGGGGGTCTCCGATGCCTCCTGGGGGTCTTCTTGATGAAGGCTGCTACTCTTCCTCGCTGACCTCTTCACCCCGCTCAGAGCTCTGCACATGCGCCTAGTAGTCTCCTCATTCTTCCTTATGACAACAGCTTAACATACACTTATAGCCTATGGCAACAGCCAATAGGAACTTAACATATTCTTAAAGCCTATGGCAACAACCAATAGAAACCTAACATATCCTTACAGTCTATATCACTTGCTCTTGCACATTGTAATCCACTTACTACAGAACTCTTATCACTCTATCTCGCGAATTACAATTCGTTTATCACACCTCTATTCCTGGCTGCTCACACAGCCGCAGCTCCCCTGGCACTGCAGAAAGAGGAGTAGTGCAGCAGATACAAGAGCAGCGTGATCGATCTCTGACTGCAGAAGCTTCAGGAGTGACCTGTGCAAGGCAGGTGGCAAAAGAGCCCAGCCCCAGAGAGGGCAGCAATGCATGGCAGGACTATGGAAGGCCAGAAGGAAGGATAACTCCTCTGGGAGGATCCAAGGGCAGTCAGCCAAAAACAAAGCTCCCACCTATCATCCTGCTGGGAATGGCCAGGCCTTGAGAGGATGGAGCAGGAGCTGAAGAAGCTTCAGAAGAACAATCAGCTCATCTGCTTCCATCCATCTGCCAAAGCTCTGAGCAAGATGCGAAGAGCGCAGCAGAAGGCAGGGAGAGGCCGCTCGCTTCCCTCTCCACACCCACATGAAGACCTTGTTCTGCAGTGTTGGAAACCACCCTAAAGCAAGGCCAGGGAGCACACGAGACCCCTTCCCCCACGCTAGTTAGCAGAATTCCAGGCAGCCCATTCCTCCAGCAGGTCCAAAGTCCCTTTCCCAGAGAGGGACCCAGCTGAGACCTCAGACGTGCTAAGCTGATGATAGACAAGGCAGGGCAACACAAAATGCTGACAGAAGTCAGTACGTGAGTAGAGAATAAGGACGTTGCTTGTAAGCTGTGGGGGTCAGGCTGGGCCCAGTCACAGGGAGTGTCTTCTGGGCAGATGGGGGGCTGAGCAGGAGACGCAGGAGCTGCAGCCACATAGCCAGCACATGATCAGGCAGCTCACTGGATGGCCTCCTGCGTGGTTGGTGCCTGATCACCTGGCTGATTGGTTGGTAGGGTTGCTGGGCTTCGCCTGCTGCCGGGCTGGGTGGGGACTGCACTGGGGTCGGAAGCTATATAAGTGGCGCTTAATGCTAAATAAAGATCTTTGGTTTCTTCTGCACTGATGTGCGTGAATTCCATATGCTACAGCAAGGCACCTTGTACCCAACTCACAAGGCAGACGAGCCGGAAGCTCCCTGCACTTTGGGCCCTCATCCAAGCCCCCGAAGAATAAGTTGAATAGCAGTGGACCCAGAACTGACCTCCTGGAGTCACAGACCTGCAACTAGGCTCAACACCATTTAGCAAAACCCTCTGAGCTCTGCTATCCAGCCACGTCTCAATCCACCCCACTGTCCACTCATTTAACCCTCACTTCCTGAGCTTCCCTAGAAGCATGACATGGGCTTCGATGTCAAAGCCTTGCTGAAGTCAAGGGAGACAATGTCCACCCCCTCTCCTGTCATCCCATTGCGGAAGCCTATCAGGTTGCTTAAACGTGACTCCCCCTTAGTGAATCTCTGCTGACTGCTCCTCATCACCTTTTCCTTGACATGCTTAGAGATAGGATCTAGGTGATGGAGCAGCTGTTTTCCATGGATAAAGCTGGGCTGACCAACCTGTAGTTTCCTGGGTCCTCCTGCTTCCTCTTTCTGAAGACAGGAGTGACACTGGCTTTCTTCCCATCCTCCAGTACCTCTCCTCTTCTGCAGGACATCTTGAAAATGACATAAAGTGGCTTAGCAAGAATGTCCACCACTTCCCTCAGCACTATTGGTGAATTCTATATTGGCCTATACATTTGTGAGTGTTCAGATTACCTAAATAAGCTCTAGAACTATCCTCTTCAACAAGGGCAAATGCTTCCTCTCCACATTTCCTCTCTTCTCTCCAGGTTCTGTAGTTCACGGGTATTAGCCTTAGCAAATTAGACTGAACAGTCATTCAGTAACTCTGCCTTCTCTGTATCCCCTGACACCAAGGTCCCCATCCCATTCAGCAGCAGGCCCACATTTTCCTTGAAGAAGTCCCCTCTTCTTGTCCCTCACATCTCTTGGTAAATTTAATTCCAAATGTGCTACTGCTTTTCTCCTCACATCCCTGCCTTCTTGGACAATATTTGTCCCAAGTGTTCTGTCCCCTCTTCCATCTTATGCTTGCTTCTGTTCTTGAAGTTTTCCAAAGAGCTCCTTGCCCATCCACAAAGGTGTCCTGCCCCCTTTCCTTGGTTTGGTTCTCATAGGAATGCACCAATCCTGAGCTTGCAGGAAGTGGTGTTTGAATATTAGCTAGCTCTCCTGGAAACTCTTCCTTTTTAGAGCCCTTGCTTTGGGGATTCCTCCAAGTAGGTGCCTCAAGAGGTGAAACTTAGGTCTCACCTAAGTTGAAATCCAGAGTTGCAATCCTACTTCTTACCCAGCTTCCTCCTCACAGGATTGTGAATTCTAACATCTTACGATCACCACACACTGCCCTCAACCTTCACATTTCCAATCAGATCATCTCTGCAAAATGTCCAGCAGCATTCCCGTCCTCCTTGGCTCATCCACCACCTACATCAAAAAGTCATCTGCAATGTTCTGCAGGAACCCTCTGGACTCTTTGCTCCTCACTGTGTTGTCCTCCCTGCTGATACCGGAGTGGTTGAAGTTCCCCACAAGGACCAGGGCCTGTGATCGGGAGGCTACTTGCAGCTGCCTGTAGGAGACCTCATCCACTTCCTCTCCCTCATCAGGTGGCCTGTTGGAAGCCCGGACCACAGTGTAGCCACTCTTGGCTGCCCTTTAGTCCTCCTGCCCCAGCTTTCGACTGGTGCTTTGTCCTCCCCTAGGCAGAGCTCCACACATTCCAGTTGCTCTCCCACATAAAGAGCAACTCCATCAGCTCACCTTCCTGGCCTGCCCTTCCTTAAAGCTGTCCATGGCCACGTTCCAGCAATGAGAGCTGTCCCACCCTGTCTCAGTAATTGTGATGAGATCAGGGCCCTGCAACCACACACACATCTCCAATTCCCCTTCTCTATTCCCCATGCTGCATGCGTGTCCATGGAGGCACTGGAGCTGTGCTCCCAATGTGCCTCTCATTCAAGCAGGACTGTTTGTGTGGGCCTGGAGCAGCTCTCTGCTAAGTCGTGTTCCCTCTCCTGCCTCTGGGCATAATTGGCTGTGTCTGATGGTATCTGGTGTGAGGAGGATCATCCTATACTTTATTGCCAATATCCTGGAGGATATCTCCCTTCGCTGTAGAATCTAGTTTAAAACCCTATCAATAAGCTCTGCCAGCTCATGACCAAAGACCTTCTTCCTGTCTTGGGAAAGATGAATCCCATCCGATGCCAGCATGCCTGGTAACATGCCAGGCTTTCTTTTGCCTGAAGTTTTGGTGATGCCATTAGCCATTGAGCCATGTGTTAATAAACTCTGCCCTCCTTTTGCTTTGCATGTTGCTGTTAGCAGTGGGGAGAATGGAGAAGATGTTGATTTGACTACCTGAATTTCTAAGCATCCATCCCTTTTCCTTGAAGTCCCTTTTGTAGTAATGGTCTGAGGGTTGACGCAGGCTGGGAAGTTCTGTGGTCAGGTCCTTAACCTGGACCCAAGGAAGGAATTCGACTTCCCCTAGAGGAGCTTCCTTCCTAGATATTGGACCCTCTGTTCCCTTTATGGTGGAATGTTCCCTGCAAGAAGACTTTACGCCTTATGAGGAAGGCCAGAGAGCAGGAGTTTAACAGCCTATCTGAGGGAAGGTTTCCACAGTGTGTTTCCTCACCCGGCCTGGGAAGTCCTGGACTCTCAAGAAGTATTCAGGGCTGGAGGGAATGTCCAACACTTGCCTTCACATCAACAATACTGAACTCAGTTTATGCCCTTAGAGTGCTGTACATTTCCTATGTCCATGGGCACATGTCTGAGTGTGGTAAACACAATATTGAATACTTGGGTGAGGCATTAGTGTGTCCTCACTTCCCATACACTTTTATCAGTACCACCGCTTTACTCCTGAGTAAATATCGAGGCAACTCATGGACTACACTGACACAACAAGGTGTCACAGCTGGGGTGCTATCGATTCCAGTGTCAGAGAAAGATCTTTCGGCTCTGTGTATTTAAAAGTAAAAGTCATTTGCTTGTATGTACATCCCCCATCTTGGTACGTGTATGCAGCATGAATGAAGGGCAGAACGAAAGAAGGGCTACCATCTCTACCCGCACTTAGGTGAAATCCCAGCCCCAGAAATGAATTCTAAAGCAGGCTGTCTTAAGGAATGGGGCCTCTGGCCTGCGTGGATACTCTCCATGAAGACCTAGAGTAGTAAGTGAATGCTCTCTGTCATGGTGAAGTGTAGAGGTCCTTGGATGAGAATAGCCAAGGCTGTAGGCGTAAAAGACTAGCGATTTGTTGGATATAAGAAGTCATAGCCTGTGTTTTGAGCACTGCAAGTAGGCGTTGTCTGCGGTGCTCTGACAGCTTGAGAGCTGGCCCCGTGGTGGGGCTGGGGCTTCTTCCGCTCTGGGCATCCTCAGAGACATGTGTTGAAGGAAGTCCTAGAGGGAGCTTTTAGCTAGCCCTGTCGTGCCCCTGGTGTCTGAAATTCTGGGGCTCCACACACACACCTGCAATGTGGATGCTTTTTGTGCCTGAGCTCACTTAGAAACAACAAAAACACTTTAACAGCGATATAGGAACATATATATAAACAACAACAAGAAAAATGACAATATCATGAACAATGGGAACAAGAATAAGAAAATGAACAATAACAATAACAAGAATATCAAAAGCAGTATGAAAAATAACAACAAATACTAATAAAAAACTCTCTAAAGGAACATCCATGTAATAGTCTAGGGTCAGAGTTCAACACGGTTTCAATGTGCAGATGAGGAAGAGCTTTTTGACCATTGGGGTGACAGAGCACTGAAAGAGAGTATCCAGCGAGGTTGTGCAGGTCCCTTCTTTGCAGATCTTCAAAGACCTCCCAGGTGTGATCCTGTGGCATGTGAGCTGGGTGTCCCTGCTTGTGCAGGAGGGCTGGACTAGATGATCTGGAGAGGTGCCTTCCAGCATCAGCCCCTGTGTGACTGTGTGATCTGGGAGGGATCTGCAGGCACCCTGGGTGGCAGTGATGTTGGGAGGGCAGCGGTGGGGTCTTGGCAGGCCATAAGGCCTCTTCTCCTGAGGCACAGAGTTGTCGCCATGAACAGTTGCAGCAGGTGGCAGATGGCCCTGGGAGGACAGTGGCAGCACTAGCCGGCTCCCTAGTGCCCCCTCGCACTGCTGCGTGCGGCCGGGTCCAGGCCTTAAGCAGAGGGCTGTTTGGCAGACTCCTCTCAGGAAGAGGGTTGGGGTGGCTGGAGGCAGGAGCTACCTGGCAAACTGCTAGGCCACCAGTGGAAAGCGCCTGCGCTCAGTTTGAGCGAGCAAATGGGCCCTGCACAGGAAATGCCAGAGTCACCGTGGAGCTGGAGGACTTGCCTTGCTCACCTGCTCCCTGTTCCTGGCGCTGCCGAGGGACAGAGCAGCCTCCACCATGACCCCAGCACGGGGCCCTTTCTGACAGCAGACAATTTCTGCACCCTGTGTCCCCCAGGGCCTCGGGTTGCTTGGCCCTGCATCTCCAGGCCCCGTGTCCCTGGGGCGTGACAGCTTCCCTTTGCCTGTGGCTTGGGCCCTGCGGGGACATGTTGTGTGCGGCCTCCGGAGTGCCCGAGAGCTGCCCCACGGTGGGGCTGGGGCTTCTTCCCCTTTGGGTATCCCCAGGGCCACGTGTGAAGGGAAGTCCGAGAGGGAAATTTCTGATGTCACTCCCCTGCCCCTGGTGCCTGAAATCCTGGGCCTCCACACACAGCTGCAGTGGGGATGGTTTTTGTGTCTGAGCTCACTTGGAAACAACACTCAACACTTAAACAATGATACAGGAATATATATTTAAAAAATAACAAAAAAAGAATAACAATAACAACAATAACAAAACAATATCAATAACAGTAATAACAACAATATAAACAACATAAAAATATAAACATAATAAAATACTAGTGTAAAACTAAATAGATAAAAATCCAGAAAATAGTCTAGGACCGGTGTCCTCAGGCCCAGCACTTCCCGGCAACAGCCAGATGGAAGGGGATCTTGTCCTGCAAGGAAAAGGAGGCAGCAGTAGGGCCGAGGAGTGGCTCAGGGGCTGCCCTGGAGCAGAGATTCTGTGTCAGCTGCGTGGGCTCTTTGGCAGCAGCGCTGCCATCCTTGGTGCCCTGGCAGAGGCTTTACGCGGCCAGCGCAGCTCAGAGGCCGGGAGAGGGGCTGAGGCAGCAGGTGCCGAGGCCTTGGCCGCTCGTGCGTGCTGTGCAGCTCTGCCGCGGCGCCGTGGCCTGCAAGAGCGCCCGCAACCCTGGGCCAGGCTCGCTCACGCGCAGCTGCTCCCCAAAGGTAGCGCAGAGCAGCACCAAGGGGCCGGGCCCAGACCCAGCTCTGCGCGTGCAGCCAGCGGGCAGCAGGGGCAATACCTGGGTGCTGCAGCCGCAGCTCTCCCACTCCATGGGCTCTTCCCGGCTGCAGCCGCCCAGGCTGCTGCTCCCCACTGCTCTCTGCAAGAGAGGAGGAGACCTTGGTGGGGACAGTGCGTGGGGCAGAGGAAGGACAAGGGTGTCCAGCATCTGTAGGGGCTGTACCTGGCTGCTGCCGTAGCTCAGCTACTCCATTGGCTCCGGGTCATTTCCTGCGGGACCCCCATTCATGAGAGAAGTCTGCAGTGGAGATGGAGGCTCTGTGTCCAAGACAATCTTCCTGCAGTGGGAAAGAAGGAAGGGATCGGGTACAGCCTCAGCTCTCCCCATACAGATGGCAGGAAGGGCAATACCTGGAGGCTGCAGAAGGAGCTCTCCCACTCCATGGGCTCCTCTCCTCTGCAGCTCCCCAAACCGAGAGTGCCCAGAGTCCAGAAGAGAGACGGAGACCTTGGGGAGATGGTCGTGGTGGCAGTGTTGGCGTGAGAGGTGCGCGCAGGGCTCTGGGTGGCTGCCAAGCAGCCGCAGGGATCGTGGCGCGGGGAATTTCGGGCAGGCATTTGGGTGGTGCCTGGGGAATGCTGGAGGGGAAGTGTGGAGCAGAGCAGTGTTTCCTTGCAGGGAGGCGTGAGCAGAGGGCTGGGCAGCGAGCTCAGCACCGGGGCTGTGAGGGCCAGTGCTGGGAGCCCCCTTGCCTGCGTGCGTGACGCCTGCAGAGCGCAGGCGTGCGCAGTGCCCCCATGGGCACAACAGGCGCTGGGAAGCCCTTGCCCCATGCAGGCTACTTCCAGAGAAGCTACAGCTTGTCTGTCTCACACCTTGGGCACAAAGGCCCTTGCGAGCAACATCTTTATTTTCTGAGCTGGTTCTGTCCTCGCTCAGCACTTCTCTTGATCTGTTTTTTCCATCAGCAGCTCTGTATGTTGGCGTCTCCTCCTAGCCCCTCTCTGGAAGGAGGGTTTTGAAGTATTGGAGGGATGGACTGTTTGGAATCCTGCTGACCCGTGGAGGAGAATAATCTTGTGTGCTCCCTACTTTTGCTTTAGCTAAAGTCAAGGGGATACAGAGAAAGTGACCTTCCTGGTGCTGGAGAAGCTGCTGTTGACTGCAGTGATCAACTGAAATTCCTAAAAACTGCCAGAAATTCTTATTTTTAAAGTTGCGCTATGAAATAAGTTTCTCATTCTCATCACCTCCTTTAACATCTTTCTAGGGATGCTGGGAAGCTCAGGAAGTGTGGTTTGGTTAAGTGGAGAGTGTGTGGATCAAGAACTGGCTGGATGGCCAAGCTTCAAGAGTTCTTATCCACGGTGCAGAGTCTAGTTGGAGGCTGGCGGTCCATGGTGTTTCACCAGGAAGAGTGGAATTAAAGTGAGGGGCAAATTCTTAGAGATAAAGGCAATCAGAGGATGAGATTTAAGGGTTTTCAGTCAAAGAGTGGTTGTTACATATCTAGTTGAACCTAAGCCGTATATTCGTAAACAAGCAAACTTGGGTTAAGCCTCTCTCGTATAGTTTTAGATTTAAAAAAACAGTTTCTTTTGTATTCTATGGAAAGAATAAAATCATAAGCTGCTCGCTTTTGAATAGGAAGGCCCCACAGCAGGGAGCAAAATGCACCAAAATGAGGAGAAAATGTACAAAATCTCCATGTTGTAAACAAAGAACCAAGGACCATGGACCATAACTAGATCAGCTCAGAAAGCTGACTTGCTTGCTTTAACACAGAGTCTGGAGTATCCTGTAGGAAAGTGAGCCAGTATATACCCTGACTTGAAATAAAGCTCTGCGGTAGTACATGCACTTGTGGCAATTTGGAAGGAAAGGAGATTGTTATTTTCACAAGGAAACCCCATAAATACAGTAGAGAGATTAATAGTCCTGCTTGAGAGAGCAGCACCTAGAGAGATAGCAGTTATGCACTCTAAGGCACAGCAATCTGCACAAACCAATGTAACCAGAGGAAATCAGAATGCGGATGAAGCTGCAAAAAGTGGAGAGAGTCCCATTGTCACTAACCATAGCCTTGTTGGTTCTGGAAATAACCTTAAAAACCAAAGCCGCAAGTACACAGAAAAAGGGATGAGGTTGTGTGGATTACTGAAATGCAACAAGACTGCTGGTGGATGGAGGGCATGCCCAGTCAGACAGGGTGTCGTGACTTGACTGGTAATGAGGGGGTTGATGACCCATCCCCCTAAAAGCACACCCATGGGAATTGAGGCTGTGACGGAAATGGGGAAGAGTTGCGCAGCGGGGATCCATATGTTTGCCTTAAGCGTTCCTCAATGTTGTGAAATCTGCACCAAGAAGAATCCCAATATTCAAAAGAAAGTTCCTTCTCAGGAGGTGAAGAGAGGTTCCACACTTGTGGATTAGTGGCAGGTTGAATTTTAATTGTCATGGATCTAAGTAGTTCACTTGACACCTTTTCAGGATGCCCTGAGGCCTTTCCATGTCCCCAACACAGAAGTGCAGACATTATACATGAGAGAAGCCCTCAAACAGGACACACTGCTTCTACCTGGTAAATGCTAGCACATTTCTTCCTGAATGTGCAGCAGGTTCTCATAGTTACGTGTGGATAGCTTAGTGCAATGTCCCAAGTTAAGGAGAGGTGTGGGATTCTCACAGTCCAGGCCTAGGGGTTGGTGAGATGTCATTCCTGATTCCTGCTCAGCTTATCACTGCTAGACCCTGTGATGTATACACCTTCAAGAGGAAGAAGGAATGACTGTCATACGGTCATCCTCACAAGGTGATCCTTCGAGCATCTGCAGGCAGGTTGTGTAACATTATCTGCTCCTTGCACTATGAGTTAGTTGAGTTGTGCACTGTCAGTGGGTGCCTCTACAAGACTTTCCAGTTCCCTATTTGAGCAGTTCTTGAAAAGAGCATGCAGATTTCATCGTATGTTCTTGCGGCATCAGTGTCCATATGTGCGTTTTTCCTCGCCCATTCCATATGTGTTGGTGGAGGAAGGAAGTTGAATGAGGGGGTGTATTACTCTCAGCATGAAGAGAAAAGCATGTTGTTGACAGATTTTTTGTGGAATGTGTTGATGTTGGGGAGAGCTTTTTAGTAGGGAAATGCTGCTGGTGGAGATGTGTGAGCAGATATGGTGTCTGTGCTGGAAGGGATGAAAGGAAGCAAGGGCAATATTTGGGGTCTTCGCTAAGCATGCAGTGGCTAATGATTTTAGCTGTGAGTTGTGTATGTTGTGGGAGGTGAATGCCCTTAGCACAGGCTCCTTCCCTGGGGGCAGGTGGTGTGAGGAGCAGGTGAAAATGCTTGCTGAGCGTGAGGTGTGTGAGCCAAGAGGTGCTCAGCAGGCTGCACCACGAGGCCGGCAGGAGCCTGCTCGCACTGTGCGTCAGCACTGCTTGCTGCGCGGTGTGAGCGCGGTGCCCGTTGTGAGCTGTGCAGGGCTGCAGTGGCCTTGCTTGGGAAGCGGCAGCCCTGCTGGTTTGCTGCATGTGGCAAAGGGACCCAGAGGAGGCCCTTGCTCCTTGCAGCTGTGCAAGATCAGGATATGGATGGGTGCCTTTTCTGGTGCTTGGGGTGCCTGAAGGGAGGGCAGTTTGTTCCAAAGCTGCTCTCCTCCTTTCCCCTGGCCTTGGTGGTCCTGCAGGGCAGGTGCTGCTGGTGCTTTGCTTCCAAGGCCCAGTGTATCCCTGTGTTCAGGCTGCTGGAAGGAGTGAACATCCTGCCCTGCTCAGGACCCTTGTGATTCCTTCAGGATCTGAGGCTGCCCTCTTGGCCTGTCTCGCGAAGCAGGAGCCATGCAGAGATGCGGCAGAAGCAGGGCAGCTTCCCTGGGGGAAGCCGAAGGGAGAGCTGAAGCAGTGAAGCAAGAGTGGGGCGAGCGTGTGCGTGAGGGCTGGTCCCTGCAGGTGGTCATTGCCTGCAATGAGCCAGGCTGTTGGGCGCACTCAGCTGCTCCCCGTGTGCCGCGCGACTCCCGCTGGGCCTGGCAGTGCTGCCTTCCCGCTCATGTGCCAACATCCTCCCTGTCTTCTTCCTCACCCGTCCCGCTTTGCCAGGCACCATCCACTCACTGCCAGCTCCGTAGGGGAGCCAGAAATGCCAGAGTCTGGCATTGGAATGGATACCCATTGTTCCAAAAGAAGCCCTGTTACTTTGCAGGCCTGGTCTTGGAGGCTCCCTTCCTTTGCAGAGAGCAATGCCTGCTCTCTTGGGATGAGCTTGTCCTCTCTGGGCACTGCTTGAGTGCAGGCATTTGTCAGGGGAGCGCATGAGTGTTGAGCAGAGCTGCGGTCTCTGCTGCCTGTGGGGAATGCTCTTTGCTTTGGAGATGTCCAAAACTCTTTTTTCTTCCACCATTTTCTCCCAGAGAAGTCCTGTTGCAGGAAAGAAAAAGAAAGAAAGAAAGAAAGAAAGAAAGAAGTTAAAGGAAAAGAAAAAAAAAGAGAAAGAAAAAGAGAAAGGAAAAGAGAATGAAATATTAAAAAAAAAGGAAAAATAAAAGGAAAATAAAAGATAAAACTAAAAGAAAAGGAAATGTAGAATAAAAAGAAAAAAGGAAAAGAGGAAAAGGAAGAAAAAGAAAAAAGACATAAAAAATATGAAAATGAAAAAGGAAAAGAAAAAGGAAATGGAAAATGAAAAATGAAAAATAAAAGAAAAAGGAAAAGCTAAAGAAGAAGCAGAAAAAGCTACAGAAGAAAATGGTAAAATGGAAAAGAAAAAGAAAGAGATAAAATGAAGAAAAAAATAAAAAGAATAAGAGAAAGAAAGAAGTTGGAAAAGGGATTGTGTTATATCCAGGGCCATGTATAAGGGAAGACCTAGAGAGACCTTTTGCTGGCCCTCCCTTGCCCCTAGGGAATGAAATCTTAGTGCTACACACACCCATCTTCCGTGAGGATGATTTTAGTGTCTGAGTTTGCTTGGAAACACCGCTCAACACTTAAAAAATGATACAGGAATGTATATTTAAACCAAAACAGTAAAAAGAACAATATAATAAACAATAATAACGACAATAAAAAGAACAATATAATCAACATAACAACAATAATATTAGAAATAATATAAATAACCGTAACCACAACCCCCTACTCTAACAGTCTATAATATAAAATACACAGAACAGGTTATTGCCGGTGTCCTCGGGCTCAGCGCTTCCCGGCAGCAGTGAGATGAAAGGGGATCTTGTCCTGCGAAGGAAAAGGAGGCGTTAACAGGGCCGAGGAGTGGCTCAGGGGCTGCCCTGGAGCAGAGGCTCTTTGTCAGCTGCGTGGGCTCTTTGGCAGCAGTGCTGCCATCCTTGGTGCCCTGGCAGAGGCTTGGCGTGGCCAGTGCAGCCCAGAGTTCGGCAGAGAGGCTGAGGCAGCAGGTGTGGAGGCCTTGGCCACTCGTGTGCTGTGGGAGCCTTAGTGGTACAGCATGATTATGAAAGGCTGAAATAACGTTGCCAGGGAACAATGCGATAAGGAAATAAGAGCCTTGTTAGCCTTATTAGCCTTGGTAGCAGTAAGCAGGAAACGTGCCGACCAGAAAGCCATAAAGAAGGAACAACAATGAATACCAGAGAAGGAAAACAAGCACAGGTGTGCAACAAGAGGCACACAAGGCAAGAGCCAATCATAAGTTGAAAGCATCTGCCTGCTCACCGAATGAATGAACTCATTAACCAATCATTAATTGCATGGACAGAAAATGCGCTTGTGCTGCTTCGCGTCTACTGTATAAATATAACTACCTTCTGATATTAAAGCGAATAGCATCTAATTCATATTGAAGTGTCATGCTTTCCGTCTCGTGATGGTGGTCCTCAGCAGTGCGCCCTGTGCAGCTCTGCCGCGGCGCCGCGGCCCGCGAGAGCGCCTGTGGCCCTGGGCCAGGCTCACGCGCGGCTGCTCCCCAAAGGCAGCGCGGAGCAGCGCCAAGGGGCCGGGCCCAGCCCCAGCTCTGTGCGTGCAGCCGGCGGGCAGCAGGGGCAATACCTGGGCGCTGCAGCCGCAGCTCTCCCACTCCATGGGCTCTTCCTGGCTGCAGGCGCCCAGGCCGCTGCTCCCCACCGTCTGCAAGAGAGGACGAGACCTTGGTGGGGACAGTGC
>VWPW01024069.1:11211-47278 GCA_013389825.1 Crypturellus undulatus | reverse complement strand
TGGTGGTGATTGGGGAGCCCCTGGTGTGGTGCTTTGTTCTTGGCTCACTCCCCTCACATTCTCCCATAGGATTTGTCCTTGCCAGCCTTCCATGGCTGGCATTCCATGCATTGCTTCCCCTGTCTGGAAAGGGGGCTGCACTCTTTTTCCATCTGCCTCACACAGTTCACTCCTGAAGTTTCTGCATTCAGAAACTGCTGCTCTCCTCCCTGCCCCTCTACGCAGTGCTTTTTCTGACTTGTTTGTAAGACCTTTGCTTTAGAACAGTGGACATTTTTGCTCCAAGTCTCCTTTCAGGATTTCCAGAGCATCACTGACAGCGGCATGGATATGTGTTGGAAATAGCACGTGTTTTCCAAGGACTGCTCAAATAGGGAACGGGGAGGTCTTGTGGAGGCACTCACTGACAGTGCACAACTCGACTCACCCGCGGTGCCAGGAGCGGAGTCTAATGCAACTTGCCTGCAGATTCTGGATCCTTGTGAGCNTCCTCCTAATGGGATAAATGACAGGGCCTAGCACTGATAAGCTGAGCAGGGATCAGGAATGACACCTGAGCAACTCCTGGGGCTGGACTGTGAGATTCCCTCACCTCCCCATAACCTGGGACACTGCGCTAAGGAAACTCCTTGCAAGGATGAGAACCCCCTGCACATTCAGGAAGAAATGTATTTACCAGGTACAAGCAGTGAGTTCCATTGGAGAGCTTCTCTTGCATGTAATATTTGCACTTTCGTATAAATACATCAGTTTTATTCTAATGAACAGTCCACTGGTACTCGTCATCATGACTCTTATTGCAGAACCTTCCCATTTTGCTGGGTAAGTACCTAGATTGGTTCTAGGTTTTCTGTTGTGTGTCCAGTAAATAGTGATGTTGTGACTGAAGAGATACGCATAAGCTGCTGTTCTGATTTCATTTTTTAATACAACTCTGTTTGGATGTTACTGAAAAGTCAGAATAATGAACTCCTTGAAACCAAGGTAGCACTAAGAAGCAGGAATCATTTATATGCAGTGCTGGGTGCATGGGGGATCTCTCCTCCTAGCATGCACACCAGAAGGTGCCTTAACTAAAGCTTATATTTCTGTATTATCTACATGTGCATGAAATTTCCCAGCATGATCATACAGAATCATTCTAGTTACTACAACTAATTATAATATGCCCCATCCTCGCGTGCCTGCATCCTCTGTCCCATTGGTGGTCCCAGGTGTTCTCTTAAGACAGCTGGTGGTCGTCTTTCTTGGTCTTTTCTATGAACTCTGGTGTCATGGACCAGTTTCAGACCATTTCTTGAAGATACGGCGCTCCTTTCTTCATCTTTAACCAGTTTTTGCTTTTTTGTCCGTACGATCTAATGAGAAACAAGCAACAGCAGCGGAAATTATGTCCTCGGGTGCATTCCCATCTCTTTGGGGACAGTCTCACCCAGCCTGAGTAATGCCGGGAATAGCTTTGGTTCCTACAGCAGCACCGTTGAGAACAACATACCTTGATCAATGGACAACAGTGAACTATTACACAAGTTAGGAGTATCAAAATTATTAAAATCAGAGTGGTCTCTAGCAAAGATGACAGCCCTCCACTGAGGGAAATTTCTCCTATTTCCCTTAAAAGTTTATTTAACCAAGTTATTTCCATACTTTTCCTAGGATCTTGGGCTTATTGGGCAACTTTTTGAATCTGCTTTATTTGATGTGAGGTCTGCAAAAACACCAGGGATCTGAATTTCATTTCAGACACCCACAGTCTTGGTGCTCTTTAGTTAGTTAAATATCTAGGATGAGGCAATTTTGAAGCATCATCCTTATGTTTGCATGGACCTGCTTATTCACTAACAAAAATCCTTTCTCTGTGGCCTTCGCTAAGGTTTCTATCTGCCAGGGAAGGTTTTCAAGTAAAAGTCTCTATTCCAAAGCCCTTACCCCAGCCAGCTATTAAATGGCTTTGTAGACGTCAGCCTATCATATCAGAAGTCCTGGGTCCAAGCCAATCATCTTCATTCCCAAGAGCTCTCTTAATTCTTGTCCCTAATTCGAGTTTTTCCAAGTGTCCTTTTCCAAGAGGAGTCCTTTTCCAAGTAGGGCAGCGTGTAAGGAACCCCAAGGTTACTGGCATACTGTCCTTGTTTTATGACAGCTGTGTGGGCCATTGTACATCTCTGAGGACCAACACACTCTTCCCAGGTGTTGGAATGCCAGATTTATCCAAGCTCTAATCCTCAAGGAAGCCCTCCAAGGATTTCCCTGCAGGAGTTCAGAGTGGCTTTCCTTCTATCCTTCTATCCAAAGGAGTGATGTGCATGGTGAGCATAATGCCAGGGATCTCCAGTATCATCCAATATACATCTTTAATACAAGTAGCTTCAATTCTTACTTGCCTCACCCTGAGAGAGATACAACATTCCTCTGAAGATCCATACCACACTACTAACCACACTCCTTTCATCCCTATAAGTGTATTCCCAAATGGTAGCCAGACTTATTGCCTGGTTCTTCATCTGTATTAAAGGAAGGATTTGCCCACTTGCACATTGGCAACATTATTCCAGCTTTGATCCCTCCAGCCAACATATTTCAAAACTATTTTGGAATCCCTTAAAGCCTCTGCTTAATATGATTATACCTGATTTCCACTGCTCACATTCTTCCATACTGCCGTATCTAGTATTAGTATTTAGTTCTGCTCCATATCACGCACAAGGGGTCCCTAGTGGGCTTACAATAATATCCAGGTACGACTTTTTACCTTGTGTAAGAAACCCGCTGATCAATATCCTCCACCTTTACTGTGGTGTGAAGTGTCAAGAATATTTCAATAGGTCCTCCCGCTTCTCCTTCAGTGGCTCTGAATTCCCAGCTTTTACACAGATGAAATCTCCTGGTTGATAAAGATGTAAGGGAGTACTGGGAGAGGCATCCTGCCAAGACAGTGTGACACCAAAGATTTGTCAAAATCTTTCAGAAAAAAATTAAGGGCAATTGCAAGTATGCAGTATTTTTACATGAATTTCTCTTGGCAATTTGTGTACCTGATAGGACTTTTCATTTAATTTTGAGAATTCTTGTAATAAAATGAGGTGCTTGAACAGAAGGTATCTTGGGGATAGGCTTCTGATACCCCAAAACTTGTTATAATTCCTTCAAAAAGAACACTTCCACCTCCTCCTTTGCCTTATTTTTTGGACAGGGGAAGGGCTCAGGGCATCCTGAAAATGCCCTGAGAATGCCTCATGGCAGCCCCTTCCGCGCAGCTCTGCTCTGCCTTGCAGGGCACTGCGGCAGCCAGCAAGCAAGCTTGGCCAGCACCAAGATGCTCCTCTCACTCCAGCACTTTGGGGGCAGGGGTTGCGCTGCTGCTTTTGCAGGGTTTTCCTCTGCGCGAGGGCAGCACCCGATGGCACCGGGCAGATCTCCTGCTCCATCTGCCCTTGGCTTTCCCATCCTTACCCAAGAGCTGGAAATTCCCCTCCGCTAGCAAGTGACCAGTGTAGGCCAGTGCTGGACAGAGCTGCAGCAGCTGCAGGTCCTGCTGCTGCTGAGAGCACATCTGTGCCTGCTCTGCCCTCTGCAGCCCTACGCAGCCGTGGCAGGGGCAGCAGTTCAGGGGCCACACGAAGGCTGCTCTCAGCCACATCACAGGGCGCCTGCAAGGTGTGCGGCAGGACAAGACAAGGAGCCCAGCACTGCACCAGGGGCTCCCCAGCCACCACCAACTCCCAAGGACTCTGCTGAGGGCATGCACACCTGGCCCCACGGCACAACTGCCCTGCGCGCTCATTGCGCTACCGAGGAACATGTCTCCACCATGGAAAACAAAACTTTCTCGACTCAATTGGGCGGTGAGGGCAGTAGTGGAGCAGGGAAGAAAGATGAAGGCGTTCGAGGCTGCTTGCAGGGGTGGAAGCAGAGCCCCAGGTGGAGCCCGGCCTCTGGGCAGGTTCCTGCCAGCAGCACCATGGGGCTGCGTGAGGAGACCTCCTTGGCACCCAGCAAGCCCAAGGCCACGCACTGCTCCCTGCCGCCAGGCTCATCAGGGCCAGGGGGGTCCAGCACAGCAAGACCCTTGGTCACGGCGGCCCCCCTGGCCCCTGCCGCTGCCCTCCTCCCCCCACACAGTGGTGGAACATCCCGCAGGGGCAGTTATCACCACGGGAACACGGATGCTTCCCAGGGCTCTGTGTAACAGTGGCCCCAGTGCTGGCCAGGGGGCAGCAGCAAGGGCAGGTGAGGAGCAGGGCCGCGCAGCACCAGGGGACACCGCTGGTGCCCACAAGATGCAGGGGAGCTGCGCGGCTCCAGGGCAGCCTGCGCGATGCCTCCCAGGGGACGCCCCAAAGCCACCGCGCGACACTTGGCACTCACACCACTGCCATGGCCCTTTTCTCTGCTCCACTTGGCACTGGGCTCCTCGCCTCACAAAGGGGCTGCCGGGGGCAAGGAGGCTGCTGCGCACAGACCCAGCACTGCCTGCTCCGGGCCCCAGTGTTCCCGCACGGAGATACCAAGAGGCTCCTGGGACAGAGACCCCTGCTTGCAGGGCTGCAAATGCCAACAACTCCCTTTCTGCTATTATTGTTATCTGTATCATGTTTTTTTTGTTGATTATATTTTTTTTGTTTAAATATATATTCCTGTATCATTGCTTAAGTGTTGCGTAGTCTTTCCAAGCAAGCTGAGACACAAAAAGCACAGGCACTGTGTGTGCAGCCCTGGGATTTCAGACACCAAGGGCAGGGGAGCGACAGCAAAAATTTCCCTCTCGGACTTCCCTTCACACGTCGCCCTGGGGATGCCCAAAGGGGTAGCAGCCCCAGCCCCACCGTGGGGCAACTCTCAGGCTCTCCAGGGGCCACACACAATGTGTCCCTGCAGGGCCCAAGCCACAGGCAAAGGGAAGCTGTCGCGCCCCAGGGACACGGGGCCTGGAGATGCAGGGCCGAGAAACTCGAGCCCCAGGGGGACACAGGGCCCTTCAGGGCTGGGACACGCTCAGGGACTGTGTCACGGGGGGACAGTGTCCCCGGCGGCAGCTGGTGGAGNCTCCTTGGCCCCCAGCAAGCCCAAGGCCACGCACTGCTCCCTGCCGCCAGGCTCATCAGGGGCAGGGGGATCCAGCATAGCAAGACCCTTGGTCACGGCGGCCCCCCTGGCCCCTGCCGCTGCCCTCCTCCCCCCACACAGTGGTGGAACATCCCGCAGGGGCAGTTATCACCACGGGAACACGGATGCTTCCCAGGGCTCTGTTCTCTGGTGGAGAAATCAGCTGCTGCCAGGGAGGGCACCGTGCTTGGGACCACGATGGAGGCTGCTCTGTCCCTTGACAGCCCCGAGAACAGAGACCAGACACCACGGCAGATCCTTGTGCTCTTGTGACTTTCCAGGTCATCACTGCAGGCATCATCTGCTTCTCCAGCACAGCAGACGACCTTATACTCGGTCAGCAAAGCAGAGGAGACAGAGGTTCAGCCACAACATGTTTTCAGCATGGGCTGGGGAGGCTCCTCTCCAGAGCTCATCAGGGAAGGAGAGGGCACTCCCAGCGCTCCCCCTCTCCTCTGTGTTACTGAGCGCGGTGTATGTCTGCAGGGCATCTATGGAGTGAGAACCCCTGCACATTGCACATTAACATGTGCTCAATTGCAGAACAGAACAATATTCCTGGCCTTTTCAAAGTGCCAGTGTGTCCTCTCTCACCATACCCTCCCAGTACTGCTGTGCTGCCTTATTGCTGAGCTGATGCTCTTCAGTGTCCTGACTTCCAGGAGACGCAGAGTTTGCTTAGGTTAATTTTTTGGTAGGATTCAATTGTTTCCAGTCTTCCCTGATGCAGTTAGAGGAGTAGTGAGGATACCTGCAGATCATCTGTCTCCCAAGGAGTCAGTGACCAGCAGAGTATGAGGTGGCAAGCATGGCATGTGAATGCACCCGCTGAGCCAGGTTCCATCCAGGACACGCAGGCATGTCCTGTTCTGTCAGGAATATCAAACTGCTTCCCAGGCAGTAGCTACCCAAGGGCTGCACAGCAGACATAAGAGACAGCTCAGGTGGGTTAAGGGCTCCTCAGGAGACAGTGTGTGCTGTCCTGCTTGGGCCTCCTAAAGGAAAGAGTCAAAAAGCTTCAGGCTTCCTCGGTCAGCATAAGGAAAAAGCAATGTAGAACTTGTCATGTTACAGAGAACCCCTAGAAAATCATGTTTGCATTTTCAAGGACTATAGGGAGTTTTCTAAGGGGTAGAGCTTACAACATAGCCAGAGGTGACCAAGAAAAAATAAATAAACTTGAAAACTCCAAGATCATAAGATAGATTGCAATAACTATCTTACACTTGACAAACACCAACACTCAGGAGCTCAGGTATCACTTTGGGCCTGAAACACTACAGTTCCATATTGCTTGCATGGGGGATATGTTCTAGCTTTGCACATTCCAGGATGGCTGAGATTGGAAGGGACCTGCAGAGACCTTGTTCATCCTCACGCTCCAGCAGGATCACCTCCAGCAGGCTGCCCGGGACCCTCTCCAGGCTCTTCTTCAGGATCTTCAAGGGTGGAAACTCCACCGCCGTCCTGTGTGGTCTGTTCCTATGCACAGACACCTTCCCACAAAAAAGTATTTCCTTATTTTCCTGTGTTTTAATTTGTGCCCATTGCCTCTCATCAGTGGCACTGAACATCACTGAATATCATCCAGACCCGTCCTTATCACAGCCTCCCTTTGAATACCTAAGCACATGGATAAAACTCACGTCCATCCTCTCTTCTCCAGGCTATGCAGCCCCAGCTCACATGGCTACTCCTCATCTGAGAGAGGCTGCAGTCCTCTAATCAGCTAAGGGCCATTAGCTGAGCTCACTCCAGTAACACCATTTCCCTTCTACACTGGATCATCCTCCCATCAAAATGCTGCAAGGCTCTTTTGTCCGAGAGTCAATGGATAATGTGACGCACATTTATACATCATTTCTTATTTTTCAGCAGCTGTGGGTTGGGGAATATCCTAAACATCTCCACCTGCTTCTCCAGATGGGGAAGCTGCAGTTAAAGGTATCACCTGGCCAGTCCCAGCCCTGCCTTGGGCACCAGGAATGGGTTAGAATGGCAAAAGCTCCTGGCACTCCTGGCACTCAAGGCCTTGCCTTGCCTTGCCTCACCTTGTTGCAGAATGGTGCCAGGATCGGGGACATGGATTCTGTGTGAACAACCAAGGCCTTGGATTTTAGGCCCTTAGCATAAGTAACGCAGGCTCTTAGCACAAGTTAGGCCCGCGGGGCTTCTGTCCCGTGAGAAGCTGTAGCACATTCCAAGATTAGGGAGAGAAGCAGTCTCATGAGAAACTGCAGCACAGTCCAAGATTAGGTGGGAAAACAATGCAGAGACTGTGCAAACACCAGGTGTGATACAGGGAATAAGTAGGGGAATATAAATAGTTAACCAATGGTATAGTAGGGTATAAGTAGCTTACAAATAGTTAACCAATAGTGTAAGAACATGTGGCTTTAGAAGCAATTGTAAAAAGTATATAATGCTTATGCGCAGTAAAATAAATGAAGTCTTGCTTTATTACTCAAATTGAGTCAACCGCAATTCTTCCCCGCACCCTCCCACTTGGCCGACGGGTTGACCCTGAGACTCAGGATAACAGCGCGGCTCAGGAGAATAGCAGCTCGTCGGGTTTCCAGACCTGAACAACTTGGAGGAGAACAGCAGCCGGCAACCTTGAGACTTAGAGAGAACAGCAGCTGGCAGATTCACCGCCGCAGCGAACAAGTGAGTGAACTCTGAGCGCAGTGCAATTAGTAGTCTTGAGTCTCAGATTCTCGCTCGCGTGAAACGGAAGGATACGTGCACGCTGTAGCCGCACGCCACGGATGGGATAAGAGCGCGCGGCATCAGCTAGCCTTGCCACGTCACGCAAGGCCACATTACACCACGCCGCACATTTCCTTGCCATACCTTGCCTTCCCACACCACGGCAGGCAACGCCTTCCTATGCCTCACCACACTGCACCTTGACACGCCTTGACACGCCTTGACACACCTTGCCATGCCACGCCACACCTTGCCTTGCCTTCCCTTGCCTTGACTTCCCTGCCTTGCCTCGCCTCACCTCACTTCGCCTCACCCTATCACGTCACCCCACACCACGTAGACCTTGCGTCAAGGACCTGGTCACCATGCTTGAAGCTGTCACTCTTCCTCCATGGCGCATCCCACACGATCTTTCTGATCTCAGTGGGGAGGACTCCGTTGTCTCCATCTCTCAGTATACCTGCAATGACACTCTGCACCCATGTCTGGGCCTGGATACAACTAAGAGCGAGGGACGCATTATTTTGTTCAATTCCCAGTGCTTGCAACAACACCTAGTGACTGATGACAGACGGTTGGACTGTGCAACCATCCCTGGGGCAACCTGGTGAACATATATTGTCGCCCCTGCCAGATAAAGGCAAACTGATCCCAGTGGTCCTTAGCCATGGGTACGGTAAAGAAAGCTTTAGCCAAATTAGTTACTGCATACCAGTTCTGGAATGCTTCTGGATTTTTTCTATCAAGGTGACAATATCTTGTAATCTTGTATCTTGTAAGAGATGGGGTGTGTTAATTTTAATTCTCTGAAATCCCAAGTAATTCCCCGTGACTCATTGCTTTTTTTGACAGGCCAGACAGAGTTATTCCAAGCTGTGGTAGTGAGTTTTAAAACTCCTGCATCCACTAGGTCTTTAATTGTCTGTGAAATGTCTTCATGCTCCCCCAGAATCTTGTACTGTTTAATGGCCATCAATTCAGTTGCAGCGGGAATCTGCACAGGGGGCATTTTTACTTTTCCGACTAAGGTTGTCTGTGCCATAACACAGTTCTTCGTTCCAATTTGGTAATGTTATAAACTGACGAACTCTCGGAGCCAATCAGTTCATCAATATACTTTATTGTAAATAACAAACAAGCAGCGCTGGACGGCTGGGGAGTCTCTGCTCCACCAACGGCACGTGCATTATAGTCCGTGAGAGCACCTTTTATTTACTGTTCCCCAAAAGTCTCCTCCCAGTTTGAATTCCAGTTCTGACGCGTTACAGTCTTTCTACGCATGCTCCCTCCTTGTTGCTGGGGGGAATCTCTGAGATCTCCTGGTGTTCTTGATGGGGACTGCTCTTCTTCATCGCTGACCTTGTCACCTTTCTCAGGGCTCTGCGAATAACTCTTTGCAGTTTGGCCTTGTTCTTTGTTTCTGCAATAGCTGTTAGAAGCTTAGCATCCTTATCACTTGTAAATTACAACCTGGTGCCAGTTTAACATATCCTTGTCACTTGCAAATTACAACCTGGTGCCATCTTAACATATCCTTATCACTTTGTTTATCTTGCGAATCCATAAAGCAGGTGAAGTATGAGTCTTGCCACAGCCCCGCACTTCCCTAGGCATGCCCTTTGCAGCCTCACTCCAAGTGTGACTCTACGCTTCCTCCTTCTCCTAACTCTATCCCATCACTTATCCTAAAGTGTAGCATTATGTGAGACTGCTTTATTAAGTTTCCTTGCCGAGGGGGCAGAAGGAGCCCAAAGCTCACTTCAGGCATTTCCGTCTGTTCCCATCTGTTCTTCCCAGGCTGTGCGGCGGATGTAGTGGATGCACTGGTGGATCTGGAAGAGCGGATGAGTGGCCAGGTGGCGCAGCGATTAGCCTGGCTCCTTGCTGGGTGGTGGGAGCCAGACTCCCTGATGCTCGGCAGGGTCGGGGGCGCAGGGGAGCAGCTCCCATGGGGTACGGCTCCTTCTGGCAGGGCAGGCTGCATGCGAGCAGCAAAAGTGCTGGGTGATTTCTGCCCTCATCTTGCCATAGGTTTTTTGCAATCTGCGTAAATTCAACCAGTACAGGCACACCTGAAGATGCTCAAGAGAGAGCTTGAGAAAACAGATGGGCAAGAACAGGAACCTAAACCTCAGGGTTCACAGGTACGCTGCGTTCTGTAGAGGGTTGACGTTTCACTTCTACTCTGCCAGGAAGGCATGACCTGAAGAAGCGGGGAAGGCTGAGCTGGTGTGCCAGCTCTTGTGGCATAGAAAGGACTGTGTGGCTCTGTGCGGAGCAGCTGATGCAGGGTGCAGGATTTGGTCACGGGTGGGAAAGTTGTCCCTGAGTCCTCTGAGTGCTGGGGGAAGCCCTTCTCTCCTGGTCCCTGCTTTCCCCTCCTGGGCAACAGCTTCTCAGAAAGCATGAAAATGCAGGGACCTCCACGAACAAGGACTTCTTGTTCCTGACCCATAAAATGAGCATTATTCACATTTGGGTCTGGACAAGCTGCCAATGAGCCTCCCATAATAGGCAGAGGGGTCGTGGAAGCCAAGTAGGCAACACGCGTGGCAGCCAAGTCCACAACAGCCACTGTCGACAAGATGAGGGCAAAGGGTTCAGTCCAGCAAGTCAACCTCCTCCGTCATCTCTCTCCAGCTTGTTCACCATTCACTTGTTAATTCCTCCTGCTTTCTGTTGCAGAAGTGCTCTTTTGGATTTTCTTTAACTCCAGGGATCCAGTTTTGCTAAATTAAATCAGAAAAGGGGGTAATTGCTAGAATGTAATTACTTTTTTTTTGTTTATTTGGTTGGTTATTTGGTCAAACCAAAATTGTTTAAGCAACTGCTGAGTTTCAAAGAGCAGAAGCTAAATTCCACTATCCTTCTTCACCAAACTGCAAATCCTAAGTATTTCATGGGGTTCAATGCCACTGGACTGCGTCCAGGTGAGTTTTGAAGATCTCCAGAGAGGAAGACTCCACAACCTCCCTTGGCAACCTGTTCCAGTGCTCCGTCACCCTTACTGTGAAGAAATTCTTCCTTAAGTTCCTGTGGAACTTTTGTTTTTTCAGTTTGTGGCCATTAACCTCTAGTTCTGTCGCTGGCTACCCCCCAAAAGAGGCCAGTCCCATCCTCTGCACTGCCTCCCTTGAGGTACTTATAGATACTGACCAGGTCCTCTCTCGGCCTTCTCCTCTCCAGGCTGAACAGGCCCAGCTCCCTCAGCCTCTCCACACAGGGCAGATGTTCCAGGTCCCTGATCAGCCTCGTGGTCCTGCACTGGACTCTCTCCAGCAGCTCCACATCCCTCTTGTACTGGGGGGCCCAGAACTGGACACAGGTCTCCAGATGTGGCCTCACCAGGGCTGAGTAGAGGGGCAGGATCATCTCCCTCGACCTGCTGGAGATGCTCCTCTTAATGCACCCCAGAATCCCGTTGGCCTTCTTGGGAACGAGGGCACATTGCTGCCTCATGGTCAACCTGTCATCCACCACGACGCCCAGGTCTTTCTCTGTAGAGTTGCTCTCCAGCAGGTCGGTCCCCACCCTGTCCTGGTGTCTGGGGTTATTTCTCCCCACGTGCAAGACCGTGCACTTGGCCTTGTTGAATTTCATGAGGTTTCTCTCTGCCCTGTTGTCCAGTCTGTCCAGGTCCCTCTGGATGGCAGCGCAGCCCTCTGGGGTGTCAGCTACGCCTCACAGCTTCGTATCATCTGCAAACTTGCTGAGGGAGCACTCTGTGCCTTCATCCAGGTCATTGATGAATAAATTGAACAGGACTGGACCGAGGACTGACCCCTGGGGGACACTGCTCAATACAGGCCTCCAACTAGACTCTGCACCACCGATCGCCACCCTCTGGGCTCCGCCATCCAGCTAGTTGTTAATCCACCTCAGCGTCCACTCACCTATCCCATACGTCCAGAGCTTGTCCAGGAGGATGTTGTGAGGGACGGTGTCAAAAGCCTTGCTGAAGTCCAGATATATGATATCTACTGCTCTCTCCTCATCTATCGAGCTGGTCATTCCATCACAGAAGGCTATCAGGTTGGTTAAGCATGATTTCCCCCTGGTGAATCCATGCTGACTACTCCTGAGCACCTTCTTACCTCCAAATATTTGGAGACAACAGTCAATATGAGCTGCTTCATGACTTTTCCAGGGATGGAGGTGAGGCTGAGTGACCTGTAGCTGCCTGGCTCCTCCTTCTTGACATTTTTGAAGACCGGTGTGACATTGGCTTTCTTCTAGTCTTTTCACACCTCCCCTGTTATCCAGGACCTTTTGAAGATGATGGAGAGCAGTTCAGCAATAACATCCGCCAACTCCTGCAGCACCCTTGGATACATCCCATCAGGGCCCATGGATTTATGGATGTCAAGTTTCCCTAAGAGCTCTCTGAACCAATCTTCCTCTACTCAGGGCAAGTCTTCCTCTCTCCAGGCACCTGCTCTGGTTTCTAGGGTCTGGGATTCCAGAGGGCTGCCCTTGGTAAACACTGAAGCGAAGGCATTCAGTAACTCTGCTTTTTCCGTGTCTTTCGTAACCAGGGCACCCATGCTGTTCACCAGTGGACCCACATTTTCCCTAATCTTCCTTTTACCATTGATATATTTAAAAGACCTGTTGTTATTTTTAACATCTCTTGCCAGATGTAATTCCAACTGTGCCTTAGCTTTCCTTGTCACATCCCTGCATTCCCTGACAACATTCCTATATTCCTCCCAAGGAGCCAGTCCTTTTTTCCACTTTCTGTATAGGGCCTTTTTCTGTTTGAGTCTTGCCAGCAGCTCCTTGCTCCTCCATGCAGACCTCCAAAGGGATGCATCGCTCCTGAGCGTGGAGGAAGTGCTGCTTGAATACTGACCAGCTCTTTCAGACCCCCCTTCCTTCTGGAGCCCATCCCATGGTATTCTTCTGAGGAGGTCTCTGAAGAGGCCAAAGTTGGCCCTCCTGAAGTCCGTGCTTGCAAGGCCACTTACAGCCCTGTTTCCTCCTCGTTGGATCCTGAACTCCACCAACTCATGGGCACTGCAGCTGAGGCTACCCTCCACCTTCTCATCTCCAACAAGCCCCTCTCTATTTGTTAGTATGAAGTCCAGTTTCCCACCTTTCCTCATAGGCTCCTGCACAGCCTGTGTTAAAAAGTTATCATCAATGCACTGCAGAAACCTACAGGACCGTTTGTGCCTGGCTGTGTTCTTCCTGTTGATGGCAGGGTGGTTGAAGTCCCCCATGAGAACCAGGGCCTGTAACCATAAGGCTACTTCCAGCTGTCCGTAGAAGCCTCATCAACTTCCTCATCCTCATCAGGTGGCCTGTAGCAAACACCTACCACAGTGTCTCCCACATTAGTCTGCCCTCTAATCCTTACCCGCAAGCTCTCAACTCGCTCATCATTCACCCTCACGTTGAGCTCTATGCATTCCAGTTGCTCTCTCACATAAAGAGCAACTCCACCACCTCACCTTCCCAGCCTGTCCTTCCTAAAAAGCATATAGCCTTCATGGCAGTACTCCAGCTGTGTTAACTATCTCCCACCATGTCTCTCTAATTCCAATGACATCATGGCCCTGGGACCGCACACAGATCTCCAGTTCCTCCAGTTTATTCCCCATGGGAGGGGTGAAGAAGGACCCTCTATAATCATCTCCTATACTTACTTCCCCACTACCATACTCCCGCTGGACGCCTTCTGGCTTTGGCTGCATAACACTGATTGCTCTGTCCTTATAACATTGCCTGTCCCCCTATGTCTCTATGGTAAATCTCGCATTTCAACACTATGAAGCTTTGTATAAACAAATGCTCCCTGAAGAAAACCCAGTTTCCAAATAACTGTTGTTGCTTTCAAGCTAATCAGCCACTCTTTGCCTTTGAGAGTGTCCTTGGGCACTCTTTGTTCTTGGATTTAACAATTGTTTAGAAACTCAAATTGTGCAACCAAGAACAAAGCCAACAACAAGCTATAAGGGACCCTCACAGGACTCATCTGGGAATCAAAATCAAGTTAATCCTTCTCTATGGTTAGATCAGGGACTTGAGCCAATATCTCACTGTTACAGAACTCTTCCAGCCAATCTTTCCAGGATGATTTAATCCATGCTCTCTCTCCAGAGTTATTGTGCGGTGTAGCAGATTTCAAGAACACTGAAAAGTGATTAAAAGAATTGCAGTCTTTGCTTCAGTGAATGTTAATTCCCTAAAGAAGTGCAACAATTTAGGAAAAAAAGATGCCAGGTGTTGGAGCAGGTTGTTCTGGAGGTACAGAATATGACCAAAACTCTCCAGAGGAGGGAGGGGGAGGAGGGGGAACAATCCTCATTTAAGGTGAGTATTCTCAGGCTACTTAGGGAACAACTTTTTTGTCTATTAACTTGAGGGAATAGGGAAAATGCACAGATTATTCACCATCATCTGAGTTATTCTGTTATTCCTACTGTGGATTGAAGGTACCAGTTTCAGCTCTTAAATCCCCATCTGCAAGTGACTAGTTTTATTCAGACTGATGCCTGCAAATCATATAACTTTCCCTTTATCACTTGTGTGTTGCTTGCATCCATTTTCTGAGTGCTGAGAAGATTCTGCCATGTATTAATTTAATAACTGCTTAATGCTGTAATACACACATGCTTTAATTGAGCAATTCCCCAGGTCCCATCATAAAATCTAGTTAATCTGTCAATATTTCTTTCTAGTGTCTTTTTTTTTCAAGTATTTAAAAAAATAGTGACATGATTACAATAACTTCAGTTAAGCCTGGCACTTAATGAGACTGGCTTCTGAGATGCTGCATGGTAAATACTATGCAATCCCCATATGATTATCAAATTTGAAATTTTTAAAATATTAAAGCAGTACATCCTCACTTTCATAGGGCAGCAGAGTGGATGTCTATAGTCTATTAGTTATAATTTGGTCTACTTAAAACATGCACATGTTTTAATGAAATGAAATGATGCAAATATAAATTAAGAATGTTCTGGTTTATTTTATATCCACTGCAACTTTTTTATTTAATATATTGAAATGGCCCCTCTGAGAACGCACCTGCATCCTTTTCAAATCCTTCCACATACTTCTCTCAGCAGAAAATACAATTAGAAAAAAAGCTGTTTGAAAGCTATAGTGTTTGAAAAGGTGAGACAATACAATAGAAAAAAGTCCTCAGGAAGGCTTTGGGAGCTTGATAGTAAAGAAATCTACTGCAGAAAAGAAAATCAATGTTGCTATCTTTATATATCAACATAAACATATTTCATTACATCAATGAGAAAGACAAACAGTAACGAATCAACAGGGATTCAGTGGATCAAAGACAAAATGTCCCTTCTCACAAAATTCAACCCACCCCTCCAAAAAATTGTAAATCCTTCACTTTTAGATCCTTTGCATGCAGAAGCAGGACGAAAAGCCCTATCCTTACAGTCAAATATAGTTCTGTGGGGCTGAACCTCACCTAGCAGTGACATGGTTTTATATCACAGTGACATTAAGAACAGAGTATATCTCAGTGCTGACCTGACTAAAGTAGCTAAATTTTGCATGCCCTTTCTTTAAGGTATTCCTTAGATATCCCTAGAATACTTATAAACATATTACAAGCTTTTTCAACTAGATACAATACAAATGTCATAAGTGTGTTCCTGAAGGTAAGTTTTGATTTTTGTGTGTGTGTTTGTGTGCAGTCCCACTGATTTTTCTTCTTAGCCTTTAGCCATGGACATTAAAGTAAATTCACCTGCATCAGCCTTTGGAAAACAAGTTCTTCCTCACCCCAGAACAAAAGTAGATGAGAATGTTTGCATGACAACTAGAAGAAGAACTGACTACTTACTATTCAGCATTCCACAGCTATTACTTGGTGTTGTCTCTGCATTCATAATTCACTAATCTTTCATTTCATAAGATTTGGGTAGTGGGAACAATGCTCTGAGACTCAAATGACCTCCCCACCATGGATAATGTTTTGCAAATAAAGTGAAATGTTCCCAAGCACTATATAGGCTGAATGCTCCTCATTTAACAAATCAACAAACGCTAGGAAGCAATGAATACATTTGAGGAAAATAGGTTTGGCTCATGGATGGAAGGACTAAATCACTGAATAAAGTATTAATTCTACCTACCCTAATATGAATGAGGAAAGAGATATTTAGATATATGAGGTCAGACATCAGAAATATTAGTTTGTGCAAAGTTTGCATCAGGAGACATAGACTTCCACTACCCTTCAATTAAAATAGAATCTTATTAATTTTAAATTTCCTTGAAGCATACCAGGGTACTTGTAGTCACTGCAGGGCAAGACTTCTCTCTCTGACAGCTCAGGCTTTGGGGTGTTTCTCTCCAAATTCGGGGAATACTTGACACACTAGAGATCAGAGCTGCTGTTTAAGAGGAAGTGGAGGAAATGGGTTAATGGGAACCACTGAAGCCAAATGCAAAGTCCTGAGCTGGAAGAGAATAATCCAGAGTAGCCAAACATGCTGGAGGCAGCTAGAAATCAGCTTTGCTGAGCAGGTCGTGGGGCTGGTTGATGTGTTCAGCCTGGGTTAACATTGTGCCCATGCAAACCAAGGCACCATTGAGTCAAGTGCACCCTGTGTTGCATTAGCAAGAGATCAAGGGGACAGATCCTGGTCTATTCAACACTGGTGTTACACCATGTGCAGCACTGGGTCCCAGTTTGGGTTCTTGGTGCACATCCAAGAGCCTAGTGGAGGCCACAGGACTGGAACACAGTACACACCATGTAGGAAGCGAAGCTGCTACTGCCACCTGGAAAGTGTGAGATGCTGCGGTGTCCATTGAGATCTTTCAGATCCCAAGTAGGGGGAAGATTCGCACCCATTAGGCTGGAGCATGATCAAATTCCCTGTATTTACAGTAAAGTCATAACAAAGTGAACTTCCACACATGCTACAGCGGATTTCAGCATACATGGACGTTCTGCTCCTGTGCTATGGGGCCACATCCCTCAATCTCTTCAGCGAGGAGCTCCCAGCAGCAAGTGGGAGTCTGCTGGGCTGGTCCTGTTTTACTAGCCTGTAGGCTACCTCACTTAATCGCCTAGGGGTCCCCAGCCCCTCAGGCCTGTTACCCAGGGCTGCCATATCAACCCCCACTGCACAGCATCTCCCTGTTGCCAGCCGACCTAGCCTGAGGCTGACGGGCAGCAATGACTCCAACTGGTTTGCTCCAGCTTCAGGAGGCTTTGTAATAACAAGTCCAAAAACTGGTCTGGTTACATCTCTTGGATGAGTCTGTGTTTGTATTTGGAGGAAAATAAACTAAAAAGCTTCTGTTAAATCCCTTCGGAGCCCTACAACCTCCATCGAATTTCCCTTTGGAGATTTCACAAGTATTCCTGCTGTCCTGCGGAGCAGTCAGCTCTGAGGTTTTGCTAAACCTCAGTATCTTATTTGTAGCAAGATAAGTGGTAATTTCCTACCTATGGAACAAATATTCTTTGGCCTCATTTATCTTGAAGATGGTGCATAGAGACACTGCTTCCTTCCCTTCCAAGGCCCTCTCAGATAGCTGTGCTGTGTTAAAAGCAGATGGAGACTGAGAGTGTCCATTAGCAAATCCAGATCTGGTTTCTTTTAGATGCAAATATCTGAAGGTGTTAGCATGTGCATGCAGCTTACCCAATGGTTGTACTGCAATCCTGAGCTGAGGGTTAGGAAAGGCTGAGGAAGACTCTGGAGGTGAGCTAACCTGGCCTTCAGCCTCATCTGCATGCTCACAGCTGCTTGTCCAGCCTGATCTTCCAGCCCCCAGGATGGAGACCCTAAGGTGCCACTCCAGTGCTCTCTCTACAAAATTAAACAAACAAACAAACAACAACAGAAACACACATATTTTCCTATGTGGATAAACTGCATATTCTGTGGAAAATGATCAGTTTTTCTCTTTGCAGCAGCCTTTTCTGCATTTGAAGAATATTACTGTGCTGTTCCCCTTCACCCTGGCCATCCATTTTATGCTGAACAAGACTAGTTTGTTCACTTCCTTTCATAGGTGTCATTATCTAGACCTCTGAAGGACATGCAGATATTAGGAATGCATCTAGGTGCTTTGATGCTACAGAAAATGAAACTTATGTAAGGTCATCATAGTGATTTACCTTTATGGTATCATTACAACATTAGATGAGCTTTTTTATTTATAAAAAATATAAATTTATATATATATATAACTTTGTCTGAAAATTACTGTAAATAGATGCAACACTTATTAGTAGCATAGCCTGTACATCATGTCATTTCTTCAGCTCTAGCCTGGGAACTTTATTCCACTGAGTTCTAGCTGTGCGTAATTCTGCTGCTTAATGTCATCAGCACAAAAAAACATGATACAGAATCATTGAAAAATATGCTGAAGTGTTTACCTTTAGCTATATGATACTCCTAAACTATATGGAGAAACACAGAATGATGCACATAGTATTCATTACAGGACTGGGAGAGTCGGTCCTTGGGGGAAGGCAAACCATGGAATCTGGCCAGCATTTCTGGGGCAGAACCATGCAGAATGTATACTGTCGGGAGTTTCTTCTTGGTTTGGTGAGGTTCTGTGCAAACCACCTGAGGAACATACACTGAGTACAAACAAAATTCTTTGAAATAGTCTAGACATAATCATCTTAAAGATCTCTTTAGACTCACAATCCTAGAGACGAATCCTCTACGGCAATGCCTTGCCAAAGAGGAAATTGTAAACAATATATTTTTAAAGTTAAAAATTATTCTAATTTAATGATATCTGTTCAGTCAGTGTTTGGAAGTAAATCAGTGTGTGAGTAGTAAAACAATAATGTACTTTAAACTAAATTATTGGTAAACAAATCAGTCTGGTAGGCAGTGAGTGTGTGATGCATTATTCATTTCTATTATCCAAAACACTTCACAAGTTCTCAGGATCTGGTGATAAAGTATTCATAATACAGCATCCACCATCCCAGAAAACAGTCTCTAATATGATATTAAAGTTAAAAGATAAGTGAAGTATATTCCCCCAAAGTATTTGACTAATCCTGGTATGAATCCAACTCATGCTTCTTTTTAAAGCTGGATTTACCTTTTTTTTTTTTTTTTTAATCACTTGCATTACATCCAAAATGACAAATGTTCTATGCTTGGCTTGGATCTCTTACCAAAGTGTGAATTTCTCCCAAGACATTTTAGTAGCAAGCAAGGTGGATGTGCTACCCTGGGGTCAGCACAGCCTCCTGTCTCTTCTTCTCCATCCTGCAGGGGATTGTCAGGCTCATCTGGAAAGGTCTGTGGAAAGTGGAGACAGAGCCAGGTTGTCACCTGCCCCTCCTCCCACTGCACTGACATGGGTCACCTCCTTCTTTGGAGGAAGAAAGCCATATGAGGTCAAGTCAGGACTTGCTAAGACCTTCTCAGGTCAGTTTTTGCTTTCATTCCTATTGCAGAAGTGACAGCAGAACATAAGCTGGAAGGGCTGTAAGAGGAGTGGGGAGGTAAGAAAGGGTGAGCTGCACTTAGTGTGCCACAGACATATTTCAAGGCCTAGGGATACTCTGCCCCACAGGGCAGAGGGAGGACAAGCCCAAGGGCATGGAAGATCTCCTGGCAGATTATGCAGGGAGGATGTCAAGGAGTTAGAGCCGTGGAAGAGAAGTTGGTCTGGAAGAGACTGCTGCCTTCACACATGCTGCATGCCAGGAGCGATCCTGGGGCTAGGACTTCACCAGTCACTGTCAAACCCTGCAGGTCTAGCTTGAAGGAGGTAATGACCACAGTGATTTATTGTATTTCTTTAACCTGCTTTATAGCACAATGCAAAAATATTTAAACTTCTCATGATTATTTCATCTCCCGATGCTTGCTGTCTTTTTTTTCTTTCCTCCAACAGCCTCATAAATACACAACTCTCACCTCCATACAGGTCTTCTTGGAGAAGTAAGAAAGCATCTTTGGAAAAGGTAGAAGTAATGTCCAAATCAGGAATTTTTAAAAGCCTGGTAAAACACATACATGGTTGTTAGGTACAAAATATAATCTCTCTCCCAAAGCTGCAGATCTCTGGGGGCTTGAAGCCTATAATAGGGAAACATGTATATGGTCATACCATCATTGTTACACTGTGTCTTAGACACCTGTCGCAGCACTGTGAACTAGACCCATGCTAGGTGTAAATATCATAGCTCTTTCAAGCTTGGTGTATTACCTGCTACCCCAGCTTCCTTCCAGGACCCCAAGGCATCAGCGGGCTGGTCTTCTTACATTCCTCTTCACCTGAGCAAGATATTTATGAGACTGTTTGTTGGCGGAAATAAAAGAGAGAAAGTAAGCCCAAATTCCTGCTTTCTGGCCAGAAAGGATTGCAGAGAGTTGGGACTGAGAGCATTATAGCCCCATAGGCAGTCCTGCTTCAAAACGATACAGCCCATACACAGCCAGTCAGCTGGCACAGTGGAAAAAAACCACAGGGATTCCCCCCCACATCCTGTCTTTGTCTCCCACTTCATGGAATTGACCTGATTCCCAGCTGACGGGACAAGATATGACCAGATGGCCTGGTAGCCCCTGTACAACAGATACCAAGTTGCTACAAACCTCACATCAGATCCTTTGGCCCCGTAGCACATGAGATCAACTCTCATTTTGATAAGTCCTGAGAGTGGATGGGTGTGCTGCACTCCTAGCACTGTTCCCTGTGACAGCAAAACTCTCAGTAACATCAGTGCAGCTCTGACTGTGTTACACAAAATTCACATCAGCATGTATGAAAACAACATAAAGATCTTAGCATCTTAGTGGAAAGAAAATGGTGAGGGGAGAGGTCAAAAGATTGATTAGAATCAGCTTGGTTTCTGTCCATCATTTTTCCTCTGGAAAAATGGGAACAAACAATGGTTTGTCTCAAATCCATTCACTGAGGAAACAAATGAACAAATGAACAAGATGCTTAATGTAGTTTGTGGAATAAATAGGAAATAAATACAGTAGTAGTAATTGAAGCATTCTGCCAATTGATCTCAAAGAGTGATTATTGATCCTCACTTTAAGCAGCTGGTTGTGAGTGTTTGCTATTAGCTTGTTAAGTTTGTCATTGTAATTATACAATAAAATGCTGTATTTGCAGCATTTTGCAGCATTTGCAGCAGACTTCCACTGGCTGACTGTGCATGGGTTGTTTACATTCTTTCGCTTATTTTTGAAAGACATCTATCCTTATCTTATCTTCTGTGGCTGAATATATATTGTTTTATAATCTTTAATAGAGCTGAGGGGGAAATAAAACATAATGTATAATTTTTTTAATGAGTTCAGCTACCTTTGCTCATAAATTGTGAGCAGTTTATGAGTGCTTCATATTTATTTATTTTTCAGAAATTATTTCTTGAATAATTGTTAATGCTCATTCTTGTTCTGCTAGTTGTTGTGAGCAACTTGTTCCAAGTGCCCAGTAGAAAAGTCTGGGATTTCAGATTAGCTTAGTTTAGATTCTGCTGCTGCTGCAGGATTGTAAGTGAATTCCTCCCATAGCATAGAATTGCTGAAGTTGGAAGGGGCCTTGGGAAACCTGCTGAAGCACCTAGAGCAGGTTGCCCGGGGCTATGCGCAGGCAAGTTTTGATTATCTCCAGGAATGGAGACACCACAGCCTCTCTGGGCAACCTGTTGCAGAGTTCAACTGCCTACACAGTAAAAGAGTTTTTTCCTATGTTTAAGTGAAAGTTCTGTATTTCATTTTGTGCCCATTGCCTCTTACCCTACTGCTGCACACCACTGAGAAGAGGTAAGAGCTGTCTTTTTCACACGCTTCCACCACGTACCTATACACATGGATAAGGTCCTCTCTCATTCTTCTCCAGGCTAAGCAGTCACAGCTCTCTCAGCCTCTCCTCACAGAACAAATTCTGCAGTCACTTAGTCATTGTGGCCCTTTGCTGAACTCACTCAAAGTCTTTCTTGCGCTCAGGAGCCTGGGACTGGATCCTCAAAATGTGTCAGCTGGTTTGAAGTTCTCTTATACTCCTACAAAAGACTCCTGTCACTTTCCTCACTCTATTCCAGAAAGATCATCTAGTCTAATCCCCTTGCTCAAGCAGGGTCACCTAGAGCACATTGCCTGGATCTTGAATACGTAAAATTTTCCCAGATCTGTTTTAAAAATGAAGACCTAATGTTCCTGCCAGACCTGCCTATTCACACTATTCCTATTTCTGCATGATTTGTCTTGCACATTGTGCCTGCATATGTACCAATGGTTTGCTATAAATGGTGCTTACTGGAATGCAACTACATCTGGGGTAGTTGGGTGAACTGAGGTTTGTGCTCCTGTTGCTGTCTTGGCAACAGGCTGTCCTTGGCTGTCCTGTGGCACAGGTCAGTCCCTGTGGTGTGAGAAGGACTATTGCTGTGTCATAGCTGGAAATGCCCTTTGGATCAAGGTGAAGATGGAAGGATCAGCCGTATGCTGTGCCTGCAATGCAGGGCTGTGCCAAGGGGAAGGCTATTGTCTGCTTTCCAAAGGCATGAGACACAGGCAGGACTTGAGAGAGCTGTGAGTTGGATGTAGAGGAAAAACTTGTACCTGAAGTTGGGGCATCTAATTTAGACACGTGGATGATAAATACCTGCCATGGCATTTGCTTGAATGTGGTCCCTACAGGGTTAGCAGATGGTTTGTAGCCATGACAGTTATGACTAACTATAAATAACTTCCCCTGTCATCTAAAGAAAAGTGTGTGGGGAAATTAGCTAAAGAACATAGACACAGCATGTAGCATGGGAAAGGCAAGTGGGGGTGATGTTCAGTCATCTTTCTGAACATGATGTCTGGGGTAAATGAGAAAGATGGTGCTTAGAAAGTTTAGGATGAAAGGCTTTCTGTCCTTGCTCAATTTATGATATTGTGGATCTGCAATACTCTTTTTCTCCTGGTATTAGATTTTAGGTGGGTTTCTAAAACAAAACAAACAAACAAGCAAGCAACAAAAAAAGGAGGGAATGCTAGTTTTGTAGCATCTGATAGCTACAAAAATATATTATTGTTTTATTAAATTCAAGATCAATGAAGATGAAGAGTTAAGTAAAAGGTTTATTGCAAAGCTTACTGAAATCTTTGCATGGACACTGAATAAAGTAGTGTCCATGCAAGTAGTGAATAAAGTACTACTTTAAAGTAGTATTTAGAGTTTGGGGGATGTTTGATGTCTTGTTCTTGCTCTTATTTGTGGCTCTGGTCTGGGATAGCTTCTTTGATGCGCACAGAGTTACTGTCTCGTGTACACGTTGTGGCACAGAAGCAGGGCACAGCCTGTCAGGAGGTGCCTCAGCTGCCATTCGGGCTCTGTTTGTCGAGGCCTCAGAGTTGGTTGGTCGGTCATCCAGGCGGCACATGGGAAGCCGAGACTGCAAGCTCGGTTGGCGCCACCTCCTGGGTCTGCCTGTGCTTTCCAACTCTGTCTTACTCTCTGTCACTCCCAGCAGGTGGGGTGAGATCTCAAATACTGTAATTTTTTCTTCCTACATTTCTAAGAACTTACAGTAGTGAGATGGAAATACCTTGTGGTGAACAAGAATCTTTTCCTTCCTCTGAACTGTGGCTGCTGAGTTTACCTGAGGAATGGGCAGCAGATGGCAGGTCATGTGAAAACCTCCAGCTGCCCGGACTTGGCTGGCTGGTGGCTTTCTCGTAGCTGTTATCCATCTTTACTATCTGGTGTCATCATGCTGTGGATCAGGCTGTGCCAGGGATGCAGGAGAAATGGTTGGTGGCCAGGGCTTGGACGAAACCCCAGGAGGGCAAAAGGACAGCCAGAAACAAAGGAGGCAGGAGTGTTCCTGGACTGTGGTTTTGTGGTTCATTGGCAGAATGTGCTGATTATTTGCACTCTTCCCTTTATGACCATCTATTAACCGTGTGAAAAAATAGTCAGAATATGTTGCTCTGTGAGCATTTCTGGCTTATACAGGGCATCTCTGGGTGGTTTGCAGCTGTGACTGGGTAAATGTGGTGGTAGTTTTCCAAGGGAATCATTTTTCATCAGAAATCATCATATGGCAAGAGCAACCTTTTCTATCCTCTGCGCAAACTTTTGGCATTACTTTTATGAGGAAGTGTTCCACTTCTGAACAAAGATTTATATGTGTATCCTAAGTAGATCTTACCATATTTCATGAGGCGAAGAGTCACTGTCTTGTTCAACCATGGTTGTGGATGGTCAGAGGGGAAGAGGGCATGCAATAGGGCTTTTCTGACCTCATCTGATGAATGCAGGGGCCAGTCCATGAAAAGAAATTATTTTGCTCTGTGACTCTGTGTCTTTTACAGCTTTTGTAAGTTTCAAGATGGGTTGCAAGGCTGCAAGCTACAACCCTGAAGAATGTGAGATTTGGCTTGCTACTATATGGTCTTGAACAGCAGAAATAAAGCAGAAGTTCACAGTAATACTGCAGTGGAGAAATGTTACATTAAAGCATTCAGTGTGCATTGCAAATGAAAAGGTTTTTCATTTGTACTCTAAAGGAGGAAAAATAGTGCCAAGTTTAGATAATAACACAGGAAAGCTCTGGTGGTTTTCAAGGATCCTCAGCTCCAATCTCTTTTGATAACAATAAATTGAACCAGCTTCATTGCTGGGGGTTTTCTGTAGCTGAATCATATCCATATAATAAGAGAAATGGTCACTGTCTCTCCTATTTACCATTTCTTCATTTAAATAAGTTTTTAAACTACACTTTCCTGTACTTATATTTGATTTACTGCATTTTAAGTGGAAACCTAGCTTCTTCTATCAGAATTTGTAATCACGCTTTTTCTGTTGAACTGTTATTATTCAAGTTATTAATTTGCCATTTTATGCAGAGTATGATCACAGTAAGAGATGAGCAAGAAGTGTTTATTCACCTGCAGGCAGAGCAGGATGGATTTAATTAAAGTAAGTGGCATTTTCTGTGTGTATGTTTAGCAGCCCAGCAGCTTAAAAGCTTACACAGCAATCTGCATAAATTACTGTGCACATTTTTTATTTAGATTCTTACCTCTAATTTGATTAATGATAGAAATTTTAACAGGGTCATAGTGAATGTCATCTAAGGGAATGGAGTCTATCAGTTTTGCTGCTGTTCTCTCTAGAAAGAAAGCAAACACTGGAACCCAGCCTTTAATTTTAATTTGAAGATAGTTTCCTCCCCTTTGGTATGGAGGCAGAAGAAAGGTGCTGGTGTGCGCGGAGCTGGGAGAGGATGAAGTGCTTGCGTTGGACACGATGCTCATCCTTGAAGGTGAGCAAGTAGCAGGGATGCAGCAGGCTGTGCTGTCCTACTCAGACCAAGTTGAGAAACAGTTTATTTCCAAAGGAAATTTTGTTAGGAAGAGTAGAATTGCTAATAAAACATGTTGACAATTTTAACCTCATTTCTTTCTACTGGGCAGCTCTGGCACACTCTCTCCTGTATTTCTTCACTGAGAGAGTAGTGCTGCACTGGAAGAAATCAGTCTCAGGTAAGGATCTCCATTCTTGGAGATTTTTAGTGCTAAGATGGGAAATGTCATCGCTGACCTGCTCTGGTGTTGGTGCTAATACAGCTTTGAGCAGGAGGTTGGCCAGACACCTTGAGAGATTCCTCCAGCCAATGCTCCTGTGACTCTGCTTTGTCTGCCTGAAAGGGCTTTTGCTGAGGTGACTTTGGGAAAAGGAGAGTAAGCTAAGAATATGAACCCACTCTCTCTGTATGAATGAAAAATAGAATTCTGTAATTAAAAAAAAAAGTCCCCATTTTTATGGACGCTCCACAGAGGCAAGTGATCTTGCATCTAGTTTTAGGAGCGCAATAAAACTGGCTTTGACAGTCTGGTCTAATAATAATAAAAGGCTTAACTCCTCATAGTGCATCCTGATAGCAAAATTAGAGGGGGACTTTATCCCATAAAAATTCATCTACCATAGCTAAAGCCCTGTAAATTGAATTGTGTTTTTAAAAAAAAAAAAAAACAAAAAAACACATAATGATAGAAACATTGCTCAACTCCTACAACTGCATTTTGTTAAAACATCACTTAGAGTAACTTACAGGGTTTGATTAAAACATATATTTACATGAACTATCATTCTCCATCCACTTCTCTTCTTCCCCACCCTGCCCAAGCATGTAAAACATTTTGTTGGAACTGGATTTCTTTAAATGGATATTATGAGGCCATTTTCCTGTGCAATAAAATCCTGCCACACTTTCCTATTGCCTATATACCACGCTGTCACCACGCATGAGCTCAAGTCGCGCTCAGAGGGTCTAAAAATATGTGGATGTTTTCTTACAGTGAATGAAGATGTGTTTTGGGAAGTTTGGAGCAGCAGCAGCTGGGGAAGGCAGGGAAACAGATCTGCACTGCTGCCTAAAGCTGTTTCTCCTTGGAGTTACAAGTGTGGGCTGCAAGGATCAGGTTGAGCCCTGCTAACCCTCACATGTAGCACCCCCTTGTACTTGCCAGAGAAAATGCCAGGCTCCTGCCTTTGACAGTGAGCAAGTGGGAGCAAATATAATATTATGATACTTCTTATAATGATACAAATAGAACGATATTTCTTTTCAATGTCCCAAGAGTAAGGAATGTGTAGTTTATGTACTCCCTGAGCGAGAGGCCTGGGATTTTCTTTTTGGTTTAGTGGCCTTCTATGGATTATTGCTTTATGAACTTGTCCAACTACTTTTTGAATTCCTGGAAAATTTCATATCCACTGTGTTCTGCAGTGGTAAATCTACAGCTGATCTATGTGGTATGTGAAAACTATTTCCTTTTGCCTGGTTGCAGTTACTGGTTTTAATGATTCCAAGTTCTTCTATTAGACACAAGACCACAAACATTCATTTTCTTTTTACGCTTACTATTTTCTTTGTCTCAGTATGATCTTCACCTTGCTTTTCTCTTTTCTATCCTGAAAGACCCCAATATGTTTAGCTGTTCCTCATCTGGAAACTCTCATAGCTTTGATTATTTTCATTGCTTTTCCCTGGACATTTTTTCAGTTTTACTTTATTCTTTTGGAAACAGTAGGACTAAACTGTATTCAAGGTGCAGGCAAACAATGAATTTAGGCGGTAGCAAAAGGTCACAAAACAGATGTTCTCTTTTAGCTCCTATTGCTATGTTTTCTTTTAAAATCATTACTAAATTGTCACAGAACTATTCATTATAGCCCTGAGAACCCCATCCTATGTGCTCAGAGCCTGTTCTTAGGAATATAGAATTGTTTATTCCCCAATGTTTCTCATTTTACATTTATCTATATTGAACATAAATCATTGCTTTGCTACCCAGTCAACTGGTCTCACAGGTCTTTTTTTTTTATTTTTTTTATTTATTTCTTCTTCATTCTTTCTTGGGGTCTTTACGACCCCAAGTAACTGGTGTTATTAGGAAATGTAGTTAAAGCAAGAGAGGGAACACAAGCATACAAACAGTTGTATGTACCAGTAGACGTAAGTAGAGATGTAAGTGCATACACACACTCAAACTAGAGATTTAACTACCCAGCACTGCCAACCGTCACTATATGTGGTCCTGTCAATGATGCGCTGATCATCCTTATTTTTGTGTGCAATATGCACCAAATTTGGGATCATGGAAGAATTGCTCCCTTGGGGCATGCTGCAAGAAACTGAGAATATGGAGGATATTTTGCATTGCACAAGGACTTTCCTCATATTAGGTTATCATTACTATTCCTGCTGCAGTGGCCCTGAACTGGCTTAGCTCCATGACATTAAGTGCACTTCATAATTATTTGAATACAGTTGAATTTGACAGATCCCACAGTCACTACATCCATCTCCTATTTCTAAGAAAGTTTTTAGAAGCATTGATTATTTCATAACTTTAATTTTGTTTGCAAATTGCTGCCGGTTTCGTGTGATGTGCACTCATGGGAGATATGGTTTTTATAATAAAACACATACATTTACAAGAAGTCATTCCAGAGGTAATAATCTGTGCATTTTCTGTTAGCTACCAGCAATCTGAAGCAGTACTGCTAGTAGCAGCAGTAAGTGAACTACCGTTTTCTCAGATGCGCCACACTGGAACCAACAAAACATTTTGGTATCAGCCCACAAGTAAGTCTGAGCAACAGATCCTTCAGAGAGCAGGGACATGGACAGGCTCAGTAAAAATGCTTTCCCACTTCAGCACTGTTTCCCATGTGGCACCATTTCATATTTTCAGCATAAAGATGCAACCTTGCCTCATACAGGTGGTAGTTTTTATCACCCTTCCCAAAAAATAAGCTTAGAGTTATGTTCCTCATTCTTTATGGGGCAATTAGCCATCCCTCTGCAGAACATCATGAGAACATCAGTCACCTGCTAATGCACACGATTGACAGAGCTGCTGCAGGAAAAACAAGACAGAGCTTAAGGGCTTGAGAGAACAGGTTGGTTGAGTAGCCAAAGATCTCATGGGAAAGCAGAAAAATATTGTTTTAGCCAAGTAGTCCTGCACTCTGGAGTGGCTCTTGCCCTCCAGGGACTATAAAAAGTCCAGTAAGGGTCTTTCAAAGGTGGGTCAGAACTGCTCAAAAACAAGCAACACAACTTAGGTACCCCTGGTTTCAAATGAAAATCCTCCCCTCAGGACAAAACAAAGTAAATCTTTCGTGTGTGTTCATGTGTGTCGCTTAGGGTGATCGTTAATTACTTAGAGAAAAGTGAATGCCATTTTTTTCAGACTGAAATTTTGCATAAGAAGCCAAAATTATTCATAAAAGAAATCTGCTTTTTTATGAAATGCTTTCAACTCCACTTATGATAGTCTGTAGAATAAAAAGGAAAAAAAAAACACTATCACAGGGCTCTATTCCCACTGTAAAAAAAGTGAAAAAAGCAAATGAGAAAGTGAGAATTTACTTACCTAATTCTGAGTTTGTCTTGAACACCTGGAAAGGAAAATAATCTGTTTTTGTCATTTTTTTCCTTTTTTTTTTTTCCACTGGAAAATATGAAAGGAGGAGAGCACAAGCACTTGCAAAAGTGAATAAAACAAGAAACTTCCAAACAACTCCATTCCTTTTCTCTTTGTAGTTTCTAGACTTTTGCCAAACTTGTTTTTGATGTGTTTTGCAGTAAAAAAAAAGCATAGGGAAAGAGCATCGTGTAATGAAAAAGGGTATGAATGGGAAATATTGGGCTGACACTGGCAGTTAGGGACAGAAAGAGGAATATGAATGATCATTTCTAAAGCAGTAAAATGAAGACTGATCTTTCTTTCAGAAGCAAGTGAACCCAGTTCCATCAACTGAAATAATTAACTTCAAGTGAATTTAATTTTGCCTTTTGTTGTACACATATTTTTTCAAGGAGAGGAGGGGAATAGTGTTTTCCAGACCTCTCTGACCAGGATCATCAAGCACTGATCTTGAGCTGTGCCCAAGACCAAATACCTCCCCGCATTCCCCCATGCTGTCTCTAAGGGGGCTCATATTGAGGCTCTGCCCCACTGCTGGATTATGGAGAGGTTTCAGAATTCATTCATGGAAGAGATTTTCTGGAAGCAATCTGTTTTCTTTGGCTGCAGTACCACTGTGCTGGATTCTACTGATGGGCGGCAGCTTCAGCTCCAGGAGTTGGTGAGGAGGCCTCTGCCAGGGCAGTCCTATGTAGCACTATCAGCTACATGGTTGGAGATAAGTGAACAAATCTTGAGACCGGGGTGAGATTTTGGAAAGCCTCAAACGAAGCCTAGCAGAAGTTGGAAGCTAACAAAGCTCATTGCTTAATTCCCTGGAGATCCTTAAGGAAGCCAATGTTTGCCTTCAAAGGTAAGATGCTCCATGCCAGGCTGTTGAGGGCACTGGTCTTGACTATCTCAAAAAGAGGAAAGACTGTTGTATTACCCTGCTCTTGTTCAGAGCTGCCATAATTTAACTTTCAAGCAGTAGAGGAACAATTGGATTGAAATGTTTTCAACATATCAGCTTGAAACTTAAATATATGTTGTCCATACGTTGATTTAGTTCTAGCTGATGCTATAGCAAGGTAAATCAGGTTCAGTTAAAAAAAATTAACTTGCACAGAGTTTTGCCTTCAAGTATGCTGGTTTCTAAATGCAATGTTAGGTGCAAAATCATTATGATTTTGTGATAGTTCAAACCTCTGAATGGGGACATCCAACCCTAGGCAGTCTAACTGGCAACACTGTGCATGTTCCTGGGTGGCAGCCAGTGCAGGTAGTGAGTACAATGAGGGGAAAGTGATCCCTGTGGCCCTGGGATCCGCTTTGAGCTCCTCTGGTTTGTACCGCACCTGAAGTAAGGGAGCCCCAGGGAGGTGATCAGCTAGCAGGGATTAAAGGAATGAGCTTTGCCATTTGCTGATCTCATTTCTCCAGGATGTTGCAGAGATCAGGAGGTCAAAAAGACTCAGACAGCACTGGTACAGTCCAGGAGGCCAGGGCTATTTAAAGCTATTCAACATCACTGTCCAGTGCAACCGAGGTGAGGAAGACCCTGTACCCCTGACTGAAGAGAACTGCAAAATTATGAGAAGACCCTGTACCCCTGACTGAAGAGAACTGCAAAATTATGAGAAGACCCTGTACCTCTGACTGAAGAGAACTGCAAAATTATGAGAGTAGATCTGCCTCTTTTTGTGTTTTTTTCTTCCATCTTAAGCATAAATCACTTGAATTTTTTTTACCCTTTCTTGCCCTTTCTTGCCCTTTCTGCCAGGGAATATAAGGACTCAGACACACAGTCTGGTTACAGTGACCAAGTTGTGTCGGACAGTTAGCCTGCTGTGGTTGCAGGGTATAGGAATGTTAAATCGCATTCCGCTGTAGCTGAGGCAGGCTGAGAGTGTGCAAGGAGAGCTGCTGCAGATCATGTGGCACCTACCAACTCATTAGAGAACTTGTTACTCATTGGGATGTGATTTGAACTGAGCTACCTGGATTTTTATTTAGGCATTTGTGAAAGGAAAGGAGGAATTTCCCTGGGCAGCAAACAGCCAGGAGCAGACACATCTTCAGTTATTTTAAATATCACCTCAGAGCTAGGTATCTGGTCCTCATAGCTCCCACTGGCATCAACAGAGCACATTTTCCTGTCCACCACCAGCCTTGGCTTGGACTAGGCTTCCTTTACAGCACCTCTCTTCCCATCAGCCATCATAGTTCCATCCAGCTCAGAAACTGAATCCTCCAACAAACCCACCGAGCTGAGTCTCCCCGCATCCATTAAAATCAAACCTCTGCATCATCACGCTACATCAAATAAGTTATTGGTATGTGACCAACTTTCTGTAGATCTGGAAGATAAAAAAGACCTGTATGATCACTTTATACTGGTACCAGGAGGACAGATGTTACTGATGTTATTGTAAATTAGTGATGCAGACAAGCAGCTGATCTGGGATAAAGCCACCTGCACAAATCTAATCAGCATGGCTCCTGGAACAAGACTGATCCAGTGGAGAAAGCTTGTAGCATCTTGTATCACGCACCTATAGCATTTTTCACTTGGTGCTCCAGTCTCAAAATCCAACTTTTACCACCACAGAGGAATCCCAGCCCATGGGCTTTGAACTCTACTCTATCAGAGGAGAAACACAGAGTAAATGCAGTCATGGTGCCCACATACTGCTCCACCCAAGAGCATCCTTCTGAAAAGTGACCATGTCCCCGTGTCGTTCCAGAGGCAGGTTGCTGCCCACACTATTGCGGTACTCAACAAGTCGGTGACTCTGTTGGTCTTCTCATCACTAGGGGGAAGCTACCAGCTCCTGCAGGAGCTGCTTTGATGAAGAGCTGAGCCATAGCAAATGTTTGCGTTGTGTTCTCCCATTTTGAAAGCAGTAATGGGGACCCTTGGGGTTTTGAAAATGGATTTTAATCACTTACCTGATTGAAGTGATTGCCTCCTTTAGGTTATTTCTTATCATTAGCCTGCTGACCTCATGGATTAAGATATTAATCTTCAAAGCCAGAACAGCTTTGTTTACACTTCCACTGCAATTGTGGATTTCTGCTCCTGCCTTTCCCAGCTTGGGATTCATTTCTCAGCACTGGTCGATAGGGGTCATACTCTCACCTGCAATGCAGGAGGACCTGGAGAAGCTACAAGAAATAGAAATATTTAATTCCACTGGTTTTAGCATAGGATTAAAGAGAATGGCATGTCCCTTCCTCTGGTCAGGTTTAGAGATGAATTTTTCATATATTTACAGGGGTTTTCATATATTTATAGGGGTTTTCTTTGTGCATTCCAGATTGCTTTATGTTTTTTAGAGGGAGCACACTTGCATTAAAGTTCTGTCTATAATCCAAGGCTTCATTTTTTCCTTGCTGAAACACCCGGAAAGTCAGATGGGTTAGAACAGCCCACACACGCTGTATGCTAGCTACTCCGTGAACAAAGCTGGACCCAAACACCTTGAGGCCTAACGCGGATCAGAACAGATGAATCTATCAGATGGCCCCTGCACTAAGCCAGTTGGTGAAACAGTTCCTGGAAAGCAGCAAACTGGATGGCAAACCAGTTCTGCCATCCTGCTTACTGGGCGGTCTCATCGATGCTGGTGTTCTTGTCACACGGACACCGCAGGCAAGGACAGAATGTGCTGCCTTTCCCCACCAGCCTGGAGTGGCCCCCAGACCCTCTTTCCCCCAAGCTTGAAACAAGCCTTTGTATGGCCACAGGGCTGCTAGGCCATCCCTAGACTTTATAGACCCTCATCCCAGACTGCTCCTCCTGCTTTGGGGGTTGAAAATAACAAATCGGCAAATGTTAAAGTCTGAGAAAAAGAAGAAAGTGCCTGGTCAGTGAGTGAACACAGTGCATCCCATCAGCAAGCACTGAGGGAAACCTACATTTGTGGAGCTTTGCTGGTTTCACACTTTGGAGGTGATGATTTACCATATTGCCACATGGCCATTTGAGGAATACTGGAGGAGCATCACGTGTCTGTTCTTAGCAGCAAATGTAATTGTTGTTAGCATGCCAGGAAATGTGAAACAAAGAACTTCCTAAAGAGCTCACAGTCTAAAGCGTGAATCTTGCAACTTTCTGCAAATACATGGTTACCAGCCTGATTCGTTAGTGCTAGTTCCACCATCCCTAAAATGGAGCTTGAGACTTCAGACAGGTCAAAACATTTGATTTTCACAGTTTCTCAGAAGAATACAAAACCCAAATACCTAGCTCTGGAAAACTCCCCTTTCGCTTTAGGAGCCAGCCATCAGAGGAACTGTGCATACCTGGTTCAGGTGCAGCTGCCACAGTATCAGGACTCAAGATGGGACAAGCCCTTCCTGGGGCAGGAACACAATGAGTGTAAAAGTATTCAGACTGGTACCACCCTTCAGTAATAAAGATATATTGGAATAAGCTATACAGATGCAAGGCATCAGCCTGCCAGCCAGATGGCACCCAGCTAGAACTGTGCTCATTCTTCTGCACCTGGGAAAAACAAGTGAGAAATTTTGCTCCTCAGCAAACAAGATGCAAACTGAAGTCTTCTTCTTAGAGGCTTTGTAGTTTCTGAGCAAGGCTGGCTCTCCACAGGAGTGCATTTCACTCTGTTTTATAGAGCTGGCCTTTTGCTAACTGCACATTCATGACAGTGTCTCCCAAGGGTGGTAGCCATGACAAAAGTTTATTTATTTATTTGCTTGTTTATGTAATAAGAAAGGTCTCCAAGGCACAGGGAAAGGCTGGTTTGATCTGATCTCTTGTGTCACTTGTAGGTCCAATGTAGTGACTCATCGTAGCTCTAGCCTCAAGAAACTGTGAATGAGAATGGAAGGGCTGCTACAAAGAACAGGCAGGGGCAGCTCCATGTGTGGGTGCATTTGATGTCTGGGAAAGCTGCTGGGGAGGCTGGAGGCATCGGTATGTGCAGATCAAGGCTCACAACAGAGCTCCTTAGCTCCATCACTTGGGGCTGGGCTGCCACCTTCCCCCTCACTGTGCCAGGGGGAGGTTTTGTTTCCAAAACCACGTCCTTCTGGCCAGGAGTTTGGAGGGGCAGGTAGTGTCTGTGCTGGTCCTAAGGCTTTGCTTGGAGCTGAACACCCTGGGTGACTAATCTGCCAACATTCCGCAGGTTATGGTCCATTAATCCAGAAGCATGAAATCAGTTCCAGCTTCTCCAGGGCTGGAGAGAGTGCAGTGAGTGGCTCTGGAACAGAGATGTCAGTCTGGCCTAGTTTTCTCAGTCCTAAGATCCTCCAAATTATGATTTTTTGAACATTTGTTTCTCATAGCAGGAACTATTGTTTTGTCATAATTATCCCTCTCACTGCTACCTTGAGGTATTGCTTTTGACAGATAACCTTCTTAAACTAAATATACAAATGTGCCATACTGAGAGGAAAGATGTGATATTTCATAATATTTCTGGGAATGACTGGAGAAACCTGCCCATTAGCTCCTGTTCAGCTGCAAAATGTACTTCTTTATTAGGAAAAGAAACAGAGGGATCAACAGGATTAAATGGTAATGGAGAAAGAGATCACAGGTTTGGGATTTAAGACAAAATGCTATTTGTGTTGGGACAGAAGCCAAGGAAGAAAGTCAGAACTCCAGTATGAAAGTGTTCCTGCTGTACAAAAACAGAGATCAAGTTAAAGAGTGTGGAGGTGGAGTCCAGCGATGAATTAAAGGCAGGAGGTTCAGCTGATCCAAAGCCCAGATGTTTTGCCCAGTTTCTAAGCTTTTCCTATTTTTTTCCTCACAGCCTCCTGCCCTTTGCAGCTCTGCGGTCAGTCTGGCTGCTCTGGTAGGTGCCAGTAGCTATTCCCAGGGACAAGGTTTGACATAGGCAGAGTTCAGAAAAGAGGATGAGGAGATCCCCAGGATCGCTCCAGCACAACTGGCATGTCACATTCATATTCGTATTGCCGACATGAATTAAGCTTACATTGCTTTTTTGTCCCCAGTGTGAAACCAAACAGCCTGACCAATGTGGGGACCATATTCTCAAGGGATGAATCAGGGAGGTCATCCCCCAAAAAGTACCCCCAAACCATGCAATTTTTTGTCTTTAGCCTCCAGCTTTTTGAGGCTGCAGTTCTCAGTGCAGCGATGCCAGAAGCTCTCTCTCCCACCATTGAAGGGGCAAAGAGCTCCCTGCAATGTTATTCTTGTGCTATTAAGCACTCTGCTGTCTGGAGACATTGTTGCACTGATGTAAATCCCTCTATGTCTGTTTCCTTTGTCTTCTAACTCTTACTATCTCAAATTTGAACTAAAAAGGGCAATTATTTGTCTGTATGATACCTAGTCAGGCCTTATCTTTGACAAAGAGCTGTGCCTATTGCACTGGTAATGTAATTCAGTGAAAGAAGTTTACTACAATGTGATGCTTCCCACTCAGCTATAAGAGCAACATTGCATTTCAGCTCTTAAAAGTGCTGTCAAGGAGTTAAAATGTGCAGCCACTGTGGTCTGGTCTGAAATGCGCAGGCTGTATTTGCTGCTCTGCAATCTTCTGGGGTTAGGTCTTAGGCTGCTTAGAGGATGGATTTGCTTGAAGGAGCTGCTGGAAATTCTGGCTGTTGCATCCCGTCCTCCTGTTACCACCAGAGGGTCACAACTCCCTGTGAAGGGTGGCAGGAGTCATTTCGTATCGATGCCCAGCCTCTGTCCCTCTCCTGATCTCTTCTTGCAGGAGAGAGGGATTTTCACTGAGACGCCAAATTACGACTGGCTGAGGTTGAGGTCCATGTTTACAATTCTTCCTGCTGCAGCCTCTGACGAAGAGCAGAAAACAGAAGTTGGGCTGTCTCAGGTCACAGGCCCTCGTTCTCAGGGTCACAGGCCCTGGTTCTCATGGGGGACTTCAACTTCCCCGACATCAGCTGGAAGGACAACACAGCCAGGCACAAACAGTCCTGGAGGTTCCTGCAGAGTGTTGATGATAACTTTTTGATGCAGGTTGTGGAGGAGCCGACGAGGAAAGGTGGACTACTGGACCTCGTGCTAACAAATAGAGAGGGTCTGGTAGGAGATGTGAGGGTGGGGGATAGCCTCGGCTGCAGTGACCATGAGCTGGTGGAGTTCAGGATCCGACGAGGAGGAGGCAGGGCTGTAGGCAGCCTTGCAACAATGGACTTCAGGAGGACCAACTTTAGCCTCTTCAGAGACCTCCTCGAAAGAATCCCATGGGCTAGAGCCCTAGAAGGAAGGGGGGACCAAGAGAGCTGGCTCGTGTTCAAGCGTCACTTCCTCGGCGCCCAGCAACAGTGCATCCCTGTGCGTAGGAAGTCAGGCAGAGGGGACAAGAGAC
>VWPW01024068.1:43482-136376 GCA_013389825.1 Crypturellus undulatus | reverse complement strand
GAGACGGTTCTCAACGTTCCCTGCTATGTGTTGGTTGTAAAACAGAGTCCCATGGTCGTAGAAACCAAAACCCTGTTGCCAAGCCCAGCGGTGAAGCCAGCTGTTCATCTGCCAGATGTGTAAGGAGAAAGTGGTGAAGGAGGAAGAGAGATACTATAATGGAGATGGACAAGTAAGTGGAAGAACCTGAAATGTCAGAATGCAGTTGGCTGTTTGGGAACAGTGGCAAATAACACTCATGCACAGTATTGAGTGGCACAAACTCTGAACAGCTGACTTTATATGTGTATGTGTATATGAGATAGCAAGAGCATATATGGACCTGTGCATAGAGCCCAGGACCATAGGTGGACCTGTGTGGGAGTCTGAGCTTGAGGCAGGGCAGAAAGATGCTGAATCATAGAATCATAGAATCATGGAATTCCTAAGGTTAGAAGGGACCTCTAGAGGTCATCTAGTCCAACCCCCCTGCACACGCAGGGCCACCTAGAGCACGTGGCACAGGGCTGCATCCAAGCGGGTCTTGAAGATCTCCAGNGAAGGGACCTCTAGAGGTCATCTAGTCCAACCCCCCTGCACACGCAGGGCCACCTAGAGCACGTGGCACAGGGCTGCATCCAAGCGGGTCTTGAAGATCTCCAGAGAAGGAGACTCCACAACCTCTCTGGGCAGCCTGTTCCAGTGCTCTGACACCCTCACCGTCAAGAAGTTCTTCCTTAAGTTCCCGTGGAACTTCTTATGCTTCAATTTGTGGCCATTTCCTCTGGTTCTGTCACTGACCACCAGTGAAAAGAGGCCAGCCCCATCCTCCTCATTGCCTCTCCTTCTGGCCTTTTTTGAAAACTGGCGTGACACTTGCCTTCTTCCAGTCCTCCGGCACCCCCCCGTTCTCCATGATTTTTCAAAATGATGGAGAGTGACTTGGCCTTGTTGAATTTCATGAGGTTTTTGATCGCCCAGTTGTCTAGTCTGTCCAGGTCCCTCTGGATGGCAGCACAGCCCTCTGGAGTATCCTCTACTCCTCCCAGCTTTGTATCATCAGCAAACTTGCTGAGGGAGCACTCTGTGCCTTCATCCAGGCCGTTGATGAATAAATTGAACAGGACTGGACCAAGGACTGAACCCTGGGGGATTCCACTCACCACAGGCCTCCAACTAGACTCTGCACCGCTGATCACCACCCTCTGAGTTCTGCCGTCTAGCCAATTCCCAATCCACCTCACTGAAGGTTGTTTTCTCTTTTGCATTTGTATTGGAGATGGAAATTTCTATGATCTGTAGAGGGCTAAAAAATCTCCTGTGGAAAGCAGCGGCCAGACCTTGAGAAAGAAGATGTTTACCTGTCTTGGCTGAGCGATAAGGAGCGTGGATGCACCTGCTCAACCTGGTTCACAGGCAGCTCCCTCTGAAAAGCTGTTGAAGGCGGCCGCTCGACTGGGCTTGTAGCCGACTTAACCGCAGACGTCCTCCAAACTAGCTGTGGAGGTTAAACACCTAGAAATGAGGAAGAAGAGGAGGAAGGCAGGACCCTCGAATTGAGCGCTGGGACCCCCAACTGGCATGCGTGCCTGTGCACCCAGCGGGGGGAACTGTGCAACTAAAGGCGGAGTTTGTCCAACCCTCCTGGCCTGCCTCCTGGGTCGTACTGTCTCTACGTGCCAGGATGCACCGGGCATAAAGAGGACAGTGAGGAGAGAGGGAGGGAAGGAGAAACTCCTAACTCTGAGGCTTACGCTGTCTCCATGGGAGCTGGTCAGCAACTCTCTCTCTCTGATCTGCCTCCTTGAGAGGATGTTCGGGTCCAGTATCCCGCCAGCAGGTATCACCTCGTGAGTAGTTATCCATAGTTTGCTTATTTTATGCGATTTCATCTGAATAAATGCTCAGTGTAGTCACCTCGTTCTGGCGTGATTATTATATAACAGCACTGAGTTAGAGATGCAAAAAATAAGGCACCTTGCAAAGAAAGGAGACACAGATATGGATTTTTGTTTTGGCTCTCTGTCTCAAACCTGACTATCTGACTCTCCTTTCCAGATGCCCTGGAACTCACAGGCTCCTGGCCCCACAAATTTTAGTGTGGGATATCTGTTCATTCCCATTCTATTGTCCCATATCCAGATCAAGCTGCTGACATAATGATATGCTGACATAATGCTGACATAATCATGTGCACTGTAAATTGGCAGAGAATAAGTCAGTAAATGTTCATCTGTCTTCCAAAGAGAGATTTGAAGAGAGGAAAAACGATTGCCTTTTGTTTTGCACATTGCAAGTGATAAGTGGGTACTATTTTCACTGTTTGAGAGACAATTCTGATTGATTGTCTCTCAATCAAGAGAGGATTTCATCTCTCTGAGACAAATCAGGATTGTCTCTCAATCAAGAGAGAATTTCATCTTTCCTCTTCCAGGTTCCAGTAACTTCATCCTCAATGTCCCAGTGATCAGAACATTGGAGGCAATGGGTTGCATGTATTAGACTACTAATTGGAGGTTTCTCAACCCCTTAAGTGTTGCTACTTCTTTTTGTCCAAGTCCTAACATTTGTCCCACTGAAAAGTGTGAGTAGTTGGATACTGTTTCTTGAAACTGTGGGTATGCTGGAAGATAGAACAGTTGGAGGAGAGGAGATGACATTGGACAAAGAGAAATTATATTTAAGGATGGAAAGGAGGACCTCAACCTTTAGGTCCAGGAGAGGAATTGGCTTATCTTGCCCTGAGTACCATGATCATATGCAGAATGTTCCCTGTGACAGGAGTGCGGGTTACTGTGGCATGGCAGGAAGCTTCTCAGTAAAGGTCTGTCAGTGCAAGCTCAATCACAATCCAATATGCATCCCAAACCTGAGGACTTGCAAGGGCAGAGAACCTCCCCTACAAGGTACGGGGAGAACACTGTTGACAAGCAAATATAGTTATCAGACTGCTTTCTAGGTGATTCAGGAGTCAGTCAGAGCCAGCAAGTCAGAGCTAGGATCAAATCCAGAGACAGTGGTCACTGTCAATAATGATCAGTCAACAAATCCACAGTGATAAGTGACAAGTCACCTAAGAGGCCAAGCCAGAAATTCAAGTCAGGTCTGGATCAGGATCAGAAATTAAAAGGTACAAAACCAGGTGCAGACATAACTCCTACACAACAACAGTAATGTAGCATGGGTGGGGCCCAGGGTGACTGCCTCATCTTAAAAGCAACTCTCAAGGGAAGAAGGATCAGGCAATTGCTTCAAATTTTCTTTACAATAGGTTTTATTAGAGAAGGAACAGATCTTGGGCTCAGTCATCTAAAATTCTTGAAGGGAGAATGCACTCAGGCCCTGACACAGCACCAAGACTCTACCTAAGACCACAGCTGGAGTGTGGTAAGATCTCCCATAGAAGACAAATGAGGGTGAAGAACCTAATGGTAGTGAGCATGCCCATCCCCGTATTTTTTCACCAGTGCACCCCCATTGCACTCAGGAATGGTGTAAAGGTCCTTTGGATCAAATATTTGCAGTCCACAACTCACAGCCAGCTGGAACATCTGCACGGGGGTAATAATCAGAACCAGCCTTGAGAACTTCTCCAGCCACTCTGTCTTTTCCAGTTCTTGCCTAGTGGTCATGAGCTAAAAGCACTTCAGCTCTTCCCAACTGGCTCAGAACTGCAGAACAACACCCTCCAAATGATGGTGGCCTTTACTGTAACTGGAAACGAACATTTATCTTCTTATGTAGTTATAAGAAGGATATTTGGGGCAACAAGAAAAGCAGGTGCTTTACATGCCATCCTGGATCCAGTGAGTACTCATCACAGAATCACAGAATGGTTGTGGTTGAAGGGACCTAGAGATCATCAAGTCCGCCCCTCTCTGCTAAGCAGAGACTTGCAGGTACAACTTCCCAGATCCTCTGTTTTTTTCCACTTCTGTAGAGGATGTTAGTGGGTAATTTTGAGAATTGGCTATTTTCAGAAGAATAAAGAGTCTGAAGGAATTAATATCTAAGGACAAGATCTGCAAGCATAGACCTGAAAGTTCTGCAAGCCTATAGCTGTTTTGCTTTTTTGCATACTTCACAGAAAAACAAACAAACAAACCCCACAAGATTATGTATTTCGGCACAACATATCAACAATGATGATGCCTTCTTGTATATAACAATGTCATTCCATCACTGCATAAAGCGGGGAAATACATTTTCTGTACTGAGCCACCTGAAAAAAATTACTGCAGTTGATTTTCTCCTTTGGGGTGTTTTTACCGCGAATATGACCTCTTATTAAGTGAAGCATCAGCCCAAGCTTTTCAGGGAAGAGGATGTGCCAGTCAGGCAGGTCCCACAGGAAGCTTTCTGCTTTCTTCAGAATTCCACATGACTATTTCTAACAGACATAGCTGTGCAGCCTGTCTGCTGTGGTCCACTTAGATGAAGAAGGCCTTGCAAGACCAGAGTCATGTATGAAGATACAGCGCCACGTCTTGAGCTGCAGCACTGCTATATGGTACTGCGTCAGCCACGGGTCTGGAACTAGTTATTCAAGTTCAGATGAGGAAATAGAAAGAGCTTTCCTTCATGCTTGTGGTCTTTACAGAGCTAGTAAAGTAGGCATTCAGGGTAACCATGTGGGTGCTGGAGCTCTGGTGTTCTTAGGAAGACACCATGGGGGTGTACAAAGAAACTTGTGACCTAGTGAAGAGGGAAAGTGCCATATGAGCTATTTCACACCCCGCCTGACTTCTGCTGAGAAAGTGAGTTAGTATAACAGGCTGATATGGAGAAGAAATGGAAGGGGAGCAGGTAAATAGGAAGGGAACACGTGTGAGAGAGAGCAGAGAAGAAAGGGAAGTAGGAAAGTAGAGAAGAAAACTGAGTAGTCTGTGGATGGCATTGGAATGGGGAAAAGGAGAAAGTACAACAAGAGAGGAGAGTGAGAAGGTGATTCAGAGATGGTAAGAGCAAGGAAAGAAAATAGAGTGCAAGCAGGGAACAGTCAGAAGAAACCAAGACTAGCCTTAAAAAGACAGAGTGGAGGAACAGGAGGACAAAGCAATAGCAAAGCTGAATACACAGCTGTGTGTGCTGGGGACAGCTCCCCTGTTTGTATGTTAAAAAAATGTGCTATGATGCTCCAGCTGTTGAGTCACTGTGCATCTTGCTTAGCACAGAAATAAATGCCGGAGTCATTGACTAGGGCATGCTCTATCTCCATAGATAACTGGCTGTGTTTAGTCCCATTGCTCTGGAAGTGGTTTCCAAATGCCTTCTCAAACTCTGCCTTGCCACCTTCCAGTGAATATACAACCAGCTGCAGCCTGGCATTATTCTCCACAGGTAGCTTGTACCAGTACATGGTTGCGAATGGACTCTCCTCTTGGGAACAGCTCAGAGTCAGAGAATCTCCCACTCGGACAACCGTGTCTGGGGATTGCTGAATGGTCCATCCTAGAAGGGAAATGTGATCAGGACAGGTGTGATACTGGTTGAAGAAGACATGAGGATACATGCTTAAAGTATGGGATGGTATTGGAATGCCAGCAAGGATATCAGGCAGTTTCCCACAAGTATCAAATAGAATAGGATTTTTTTTTGAAAAGTAATGAATGAGGTGCTCTCACTGGAAGTATTAAAACAGGGAAAAGGCATATGTAGAGGAACCTGCAAGAAGGCAAGGAAAATCTTGTCACCTCTTTCATTTCTGATCCCCTGCCCAGGAATTCTTGGGGAATGCAGCTGGGGCAATTGCTGAGGAACTGACGCAACTGTCCAAAAGGGAGGGAAGATCACTTATATTGGGGGCTAGCATGACCAAAAGGAACCAGTGGAGACACATGAGTAAAGGCTACATCTTCCAGAAAATCTCCAAGCCAGCAGCACAGATTTCTCAGGCACAGAGGTATGTGAGGAGGAAATGTTCAGGAAGGAAGAAGTAAGTAAAAGGAGGGTTGGGTTGAGCTGGGCAATGAGAAACCCTGAAATGTCAGAGCATAATTGGCTCAGGAAATGTCCTTGCTGAGGGACACCTCCTCTATCCTCAGGAAAGAGCAGCCCGGGGAGAGCAGAGTGTGAGGGAAAGGGCAGTATGGTCAAACAAATAGATGGGAACACCCCAGAGACAGTATAGTGGCAATTAGGTCAGAAGGTAAAAAGGTATTAAAAGGGAGGAGGTAAATAGGGCAGGGAAACTAGCGAAGGGTGGTGAGAAAAGATGAAGAAATACACAAGCCAAAAGTGGTAGCAAGGAAAAATAAAAAGCAGTAGCCAGGCAGGAGAGGCTTTCAGACTGAAAAGAGCTGTAAGCCAAAACAAGACATTAAGAGGCAAAAATGGTCGAGACATGAGACATGAGAAAGTGGGACGTGAGACAGTAGAGAGAGTGGGAAGCAGAAAATAAGAAGACACCAGGGATAATTGCCAAAGACAACTGATGTTTGCAAGGCATGGAGAATGGAAGACAACATGAGAAATCCAGATTTGCACATGGAAGGAGGAAGGTACTTCTTTGAACTACAAATCTGTGGTTAGCTCTCTCAGCAATGAAGTCACTGTGTCTCACTTTCAGCACAGTAATATATGCCAGAGTCATTGAGGGAGACAGGTTCTATTGATAGGGATAGGCCTTCAGTCTGAATTCCACTGCTCTTGAAGCGGCCATCACTGAAATCCTTCTCAATCTGTACACTGCCACCTTTGATTGCAAAAACAACCAATTCAAGCTTGGAATCCATCTCCATGAGCTGTTTGTACCAGCACATTTGGTTATGTATAGTCTCCATTTGGGAACAGCTCAGTTTGACAGCCTGCCCCACTCTGCTGACTATGTCAGGGGACTGTTTCAGGGCCCAACCTGGAAAGAGAAATGGAGAAAAGGAGAATATATATCTGGGATGCACAAGATAGCCATATATTTGTGGAGGAAGAGATATTTTTGAAAGCCTCCTTTCCTCTCTTAAATCTATTTTATCCATACTGTAAATATTTTGTGAGGGACCAAAAGGGGGAAAGCAGCAAAGCTGGGAATAGTCACAGTGGGAATGATGCAGGTGCTGCAAGTTGCGGAGAGCTCACTTACCCATGGGAGCCCACATGAGCACAAGAACCCAGTGGGGAAGCATGAGGGAAATAGCTATGTCCTTCCAGGAACCTGCCTGTGGCAGCAGCACAAAGACTGCCAGGTTGGAGACAAGGCTGCTCGCTGTGTCCCTGGTGCAAGAGAGAGTGAGCATGGGAGTGTGTGAAAGGGAGTGAAGGGTGTCCTGTGGGGGTGGGGAGAGCAGTGGGGAGTGTGAAGGGGGAGGAGAGTTTGTTTGGCTTGTCCTGGTAGCAGAGGCGCACCACAGTGCTCCTTCCTCTGCACCGGTCTGCTGCAGGTACAGGTGTATCCGACTGTTTTTATTTCTCCAAGAACTGTAGGAATGATTCTGGATCCCTCAGAGGAAAAGGAGCAACAGATCAGAGCAAAGCATAGTTGTCCTGGAAAAAGGAATAGCACTCCCACCTCTGTCCCCTAACCGAGTGGGATGGGGACTCCTCTGGCCAATGCCACCTTCCTCTTCTTCCTACCTCACATGCCTGTGATCCTAGGGTGCTAGCACACAGGGTTGGCCAGGCTTCACTTTTGGGAAAGAGTGATCTGCTCTCCCTCAGGTGAAAAATGTCCCTGGAACTACAAATATCCTTTCAAGTAGAGAGACAAGGCTGAGCACTCATGCCTTTCAACGCTGACTGAAAGAACCTCAGCATCTGAAAAACAGAATCAGTCAAGGGTTACAGGCAGGATCCTGCTGAAAATACCTTCTTCAGAATGGCAACTTCCATTATGTCCCAGGAAAGCTCTCCACCTCTGTGTGGGGACCCTGTGTTTTGGGGTGTCCCTAAAAAGGCCATTGGTGAGAACTGTCCCAAACCTACCTATGTTGACCATTTTACTACAGCTCTTGCCTGAGCAGCAGCTCTCCTGGCCTCAAGGCTTAAGTGTGCTGAAGTTGCCTCTAATCTCTTCTCTTTCAAAAGTGAGTTCCTGACAGAGAAAAGGATTTGTTGGCAGTGGCAGAATTGAAAAATGCCAAGAAAAGGCCAGGCTAACACTTAGAGCTGAGATTCTTTGGAAATACAGTGGTGCAGTAGAATAAGAGCATGGGAGCAACAGGACATGCTCAGTATGGTCAGCAGAGTTTTCAAGCCAAATCGGAGCCCTCTGGAGGGAATGCAAGAGAGTCCTGGCCCCATCATAGTCCCTCTGAACTGCCGGGAATCATCTGGGGAAGGAGGGGCAGAACATCAGAGAATGGGATGGGGAGCACTAGCTGACAAGTTTGGGACTCCTTGTGTGTGTGCTTGAAAACTCAAACACTAGTGTGGGAGCTGGGGGATGCCGTTATGCTCAGCCAGGAAGGTAAGCAGAGTGGATACCACACCAGCAACTGCCATGGAACTGCAAGGAAGCTGTCTTGCATCTGTGATAACTGCTGCCACAGGACTGCAGGACTGAGTTTTGTGGTGACATCCACATGCTTTTGGTGGAGCCTACAACTGAGATCTCAGGGGTGCAAACTGTGTTTTGCACTAGAGTTGTTTCTGTTCCCATTACTACAGTGCCATGAGAGCTGCTGCAGGCGAGGATGTGCTTCTGCTATCTGTAAAAGGCCTAGGTTATGAATGTACTTTCAGGAGCAACAGCCTCCCGAAGAGGAGAGGCTGTGAACCTGGCTGCAAGAATGATGAGGTGGTGGGAGTGCCCACGAAAGAGATGCAATCCAAGCTGCCCTCCTGTGGGACTGAGCCTCAGCCTAGAAGACATCCTTCGTGGACAGGGCTACCTATTCCCCTGGATTCTTTACTTTGATGATGGCTGCTGCAATTCATGATCCTGTGAGGAGATGTTGGTTCAGGGTATTGGAATAGCAGTGAGCAATTGGTGAGCATCCCTGTGCTCACCTGCAGACAGGAAGAACCAGCTCTTACACACATGATACCAGAGGCACTGATGGTCAAACTTGGCAAGAGCTTCCTTGATGTCTGACAACAACCAGGACAGCTGTGGAAAAGCACTACTCTTACTGCCCAGCTCCTTTGTAGGCAGAGCAGATGGGACAAGGCATACAAAGCTTGGGAGGCAATTCTCCTCCTGTCAGAAGTCTGTATCACTGCACCCTGGGTTCTGTAAGTCCATTTTGTTGCCTGAAGGATCTGTATTAACCTGTGGCAAGAGTCAGTACGTTTCAAGGTAAGGTGTTTAGGAGTGGTGTGGGGGCAGATCATGGGGAGAGGAGGAAAAAACACCCAAAGCCTTGGGTGATACAGGTAGATAGGAGTGCTACAAGAAAGGCTGGAGGAGAGGAGTAAGAGGAATGGGAGAGAAGAATTTGGGGATGCAAAGGGGCAAGGGAATCAATGAAAGGGACTTAGCAGGCACAGAGGAAAGAATTAGGAAAAAAAAGACTATTTGGGCAGTAGGTAAAGCAAGGGGGGCTAGGGAGGAAATGAGAAGAGGAATGTTTCCCAACCTGTTGAAGGCCTGGCTCAGAACAAGTTCAATGCATTCCTGATTCATTTTGTGCACTGTATTCTCAGCAGATCTGTCACTGTGATCTTGCTCAGCACAGTAGTAAGTGCCAGAGTCATTGAGTGAGGCAGCATCTATTGACAGAGACAGACCCTCAGCTTGTATGCCAGTGCTCCTGAAGCGACCATCACCAAAATCCTTCTCAAACTCTTCTTTGCCCATTTTCGCTGAATAAACTACAAGCTGCAGCCTGCTGTCCATCCCCACTGCCTGCTTATACCAGTACATATAGAAGTGATCTGTCTGCATGTCGGAACAGCTCAGGGTGACAGACTGGCCCACTCTGATGACTGTGTCAGGGGACTGTTTCAGGGTGCACCCTGGAAAGCAAAAGAAGAGGCAGTGAGGAGATGGGGTTGAAGAGGGAGCTGAGGAAGCCATATCCCCAGCTGCATTCACAGCTGCCCAGGAAGGCTTGGGGAATGCAGCAGTGCCCACAAATGGATATGCAGCTAGTACAGTCACAGTGGAAGTGATGTAGCTGCTCAAGCGGGAAAGAGGCTCACTCACCCAGGGAGGCCAGGATGGCCACAAGCAGCCAGTGGGGAAGCATGAGGAAAAGCTGTGTCCTTCCGGGAACCTGCCTGTGGCAGCAGCACAGAGACTTCCAGGTTGTAGTCAAGGCTGCCCCCTGAGTCCCTGGTGCAAGAGAGACTGAGTAAGGATGGGAGTGTGCGAGAGGGAGAGAAGGGTGTCCTGTGGGGGAGGGCAGAGTGGAGTGTGAAAGGGGAGGAGGCTTTGTCTGACTTGTCGTGTTAGCAGAGGAGCACCACAGTGCTCCTTCTTCCATGCCCCTCTGCTACAGGTGCAGGTGTATCTTACTGATTTCATTTCTCTTAGCGCTTTAGGAATGATTCTAAATCCCTCATAGGAAAAGGGGCAGATGATCAAAGAGGAAAGCACAGTTGTGTAAGAAAAGGGGAGAACACTCCCACCTTTGTTCCTCAGGAGGCACCCCTGGTTCATATCATCTCCCTCTCTGTCCTATCTCAGCCCATTCCCGTGACTCTTGGGAACTGGGACAAAGAGCCAGCCATGGTTCCCCCATTGGGCAGGTGTCTCCTGCTTTGTCTGGTGCATGTGGACTGCAGGCATGAGATTTACTCAGAGAGAGTGTTGCTGGCTGGGGAGCAATGACATTATTCAGCTAGACTGGGCCATGCACATTGCAGCGAAGAAGGGGCTAACTTTGCTGTGGCCATTAAAAGGGCCTCCATCCTTCACAAGTTACTTGGTATTTGGAGGTCACAATGTGCTGTGGTGTCACTGTGCACTTTGGCAGGGAGACTATGAAGCAGGTGAATTAATCCTCATCTTTGCCCACACCTGCCCAGGTGGTCTCATGATTCCCTGCAGGAAACAAATTGGAGAAGTGGAGTGATCACCACAGAAGAGTACTGTAGGATGAGATATAGGTGACATTGTATATGCACGGAGCTCCCTCCAGCCCTCAAGCAGTTTTGCTGGTACAAGGCACTGGAGTCTGGAATAGGACTACTTGTTGGTGGCACCAGAGCAGCACGGATCAGAGGGACAAGCAACTGTGGAGGAGACTTCTTTGACGGTGGAGTAGACATTCTCTTCAGAGGGAACACACTATTTGCATTGTAGACCGTGGCAAGGAGCAGAGACAGGTTCTTGTAGACAAACTCAGAGACCTTAATGCATGCTTCCTGAAGTGAGACTATGGACAGAATTAGGTCAAAAGAAAAGAGGTACGGTAAGGGAGGTGGGACATATGGCAGGGAATGTAGGGATGGATGGTGAAGGAAAGCCAAGAAAGAGGCTGGAAAAGCAAGAGGGATTGGAGTTAAGGGGGAGGATGTATGCAGAGGGAAGAAGCTGGAAGAAAGAAAAAAAAGACAGGGAAGAGAGAGGGAATCAGAGAGGTGGGAAGGGGAAAGGAAAGTGAATATGGTTTGATGTAGAATAAAAGAAGAAGGAGGCAAGGAGTGATGGCAAGGAAAGGAGGGAGGCTGGACATGTCAACCTGGAGAGAAAGGAGGAGGAAGGGAAGGCTCTCTGTCTGTCCTATCTCAGCCCATTCCTGTGTCTCTTGGGAACTGGGACAAAGAGCCAGCCATGGTTCCCTCATTGGACAGGTGTCTTCTGCTTTGTCTCGTGCATGCAGGCTGCAGGCATGAGAGTCATTCAGAGAGAGCGTTGCTGGCTGGGGAGCAGGGCTGTTATTCAGCTAGGCTGGGCCATGCACGTTGCAGCTAAGAAGGGGCTGGGTTTGCTATGACCATTAAAAGGGTCTCCATTCTCCACAAGTCCTTATGTGTTTGGGGGTGGCACGGTGCTGTGGTGTCAGTATGCACTTTGGCAGGGAGACTATGAAGCAGGTGAATGTATCCTTGCTTGTCCTTACTCCTGCCCAGGTGGTGACCTGATTTCCTGCAGGAAACAAACCAGAGAAGTGGAGTAATCATTGCAGAAGAGTAGTGCAGGATGAGATATAGAGGGTAGTATATGTGCATGGAGCTCCCTCCAGTCCTCAAGCAGTTTTGCTGGTACGAGGTGCTGGAGTCTGCAAGTAGAAATGCCCAAAGAAGGGACCAAGCACCATGTGTGACAGACTTCCTGCTTCCATACATATATCTGCAGGTGCATCTTCAGCATGCAGAAGACCACAAGATCTTGGTCTGTGGGTGTTGCTGTGCTGTGTGCCCATCACATCCTGCTGTGGTAGTTCAGCTCTTTCCCAGATCTCCTAGCATCAGATGTGAGCCACTCAGACACGTAGGACCTGCCTGTGGCTACTTTAGCCATGAAGCCTATGTCCAAACCCCTGAATGCTCTCCATACTTAGTGAACCATTTTGAGTGCTGCCATTAGACTCTAAGATAGAGGTCTGGTCTTGCTGCCACATGCTTGTTGGTGGCGCCAGCACCAACAGAGGCACAAACAGTAGCTGTGGAGATGTCCTCTGTTTTGGACACTACTTGCCCCGTAGACTGGGGCAAACAAGAGAGGCAGGATTGTGTGGCCAATCTTACTGACCTCAATCCCCTCTTTCTGTAGTAAGAGTATGGAGTTAATTAAGCCAGAAGGCAAAAGATCTGGAAAGAGACAGAAAGAAGAAGGAGGAGAACGGGAGTCAGAGAACTGTGAAAGTGGTGTGACTGAAAGTAAAAGAAGAAGGAGGAAAAGAGCCATGGCAAGTGAAGCAGGGAGGCTGGACCAGAGAACCTTGAGAGAATGAAAGGAGAAGAAATGCAGACTAGGAAGGTGTGGAGCTACTAAGTGTGGAGCTACTAAGTAGAAAGGGCCTGTCCTGCCTAGTGCAGCATGCGCAGAGAGAGGTTTGTGCTTGGCTCCCTCAGCAGTCTATTCACTGTGATTCACTCTCGGCACAGTAATATGTGCCCGAGTCATTGAGAGAGGCATGATCTATCGAGAGGGTCAGACTGTCTCCTTGTATCTCACTGCTCTGGAAATGGCTTTGGAATTCCTCCTCAATAGTAGCTTTAGAACCTTCATATGCAGAAACCACTAGGATCAGCCCAGAATCCTTCCCCAAAGGCTGCTTGTACCAGTACATTGCTGTGTTGGAGGATTTTTTCTCGGAGCAGCTCAGACTCACAGTCTGTCCTTGTCGTATGACAGTGTTAGGGGACTGTTGCAAGGCCCACCCTGGAAGGAAAAAGAAGAAGCCTTGATGAGAAGGGGAAGAAATGTTTGGATGGGGAGGTGCTGATTTACCTCACTGAAGTAGAAAGCAGAACAGGACATGAACTGGGACCAAATGGAAAGGCAAGGAGGAGACAGAGTGGAGTAGTAGAGAAGAGGCAGAGAGGCAAGCTGCACAGTACCACAAAGGATAGGACAGCTCTTCAGATCCGTTGGAGGCTCTGCCTTTTCTCTGTGACAGGCAAGAAACATTTAGTTCTCTTTGTGTTTTTTAAAGAAAAGTTGTCTGTGCTGTGCACAAGAGAAAAAAAATAGCAAAAGCCCCTGTAGGAGAGAGGAGGATTCCTGTCCATGTTAGGCGATGAAGCAATGTCAACAGCTGGTGCTGCAATTAGGGCAGCAGCTATGGAAATGATGCAGGAGCCGAGGGGTGCGTTGAGTTCACTTACCCATGTGGGCCAGCATGGCCACAAAGAAACAGCAGGGCACCATGTGGGAAAAAAAAGCCCCGTCCTTTCAGGGAGCTGCCTTTAGTAGCTGCACGGGCAACTTGGGCACCAAGGTGTTTGAAAAGGAAGTGCTAAAGTAGGAAGAGACACTGTGGAGATGGGCTGGGCAGTAGGAAAGCATGAAATGTGAGAAGAGTTTGACTGGCTGTGAACACCGGGGAACGACACATGCACTCAGAGGAAGTATAAACTTCCTGTATACACAGATGTTGGGGTGGGAGTTGCACACATTGGAATTTGCTGAGGTTGTGCAGGAGTCTGAGGGTGTACAAGGTGGAGGGGTGCTGAGGGTTCCCCTTCTCTTTGCCAAATGTTTTGCTGTTGTGTGCTTCTTTCCTGCCTTTTTAATGTCAGCAGAGCAGAACAGTGCCTACAGCTTCCAGCAGGAGCCTGTGCAGCAGGGACCAGTGAATCCCCATCATTCTCTGTTTCTCCTCCAGCATCATCCAGGAAGTCTAGGATAGGTGCATTCCAATGCTTCAGAGCAAGTTCTAGGCTCCAAATCCCCAGTGTTTCCTGACCGGCATTCTCCATGCTGGCAGAAGTAATGAGCATGAAGTGTCTTTTGTTTCCTCTGTCCTGGCCCTTTCCTCCAGGTTCCAGGTGATGCATTTCCCAAGACTTCTACTCTTCTGCTTCTTCTGCTTTCTGCTGGGAGGCATCTGCTCTTCCTCTGCTGCCCTTCTCCAAGGACAGCCAGCCACTAAGGGCCTTTGCTGAGAGCATTTTTACCCCTTTCACCACTCCCACAAGAGTTTACCCTCAGAATTTCTATGGCACAAGACACCATGCCCATTTCAAAGTTCCCGGTCATGCCCGTTTCAAAGCTTTCATGTTGCACATTCTTGGCAGAAGTGTGTGGGTTGGTGTGCGTGCCCAGACATTCCTTGGTGGAGAAGACTGTGTCCCCATCTTCAGAAAACTGCCTTACTTCAGTTCCCCCTTGCAAAGGTCCTTGCAAAATTCTGGGTTCACTGTGCATGAAGTCCCAAAAATCTTTGGGTTGGACCATGAGGAAGGTCAGCCAACTCTGACTCTCAACACTCGGTCCAATCTCCAGTGAGTCTGCAGCCAGCATAGAACCTCAGTTTTGGGTTAAGGCTGCAGTCCACTTTGGGTCCATCTTTAAGGACACTCCCAGCAACTGTTACCAGAGATGCCAGCCAACTCTGGCTTCCAGATGTGGGTCCTACTGCCACAAGACACCAGGCAATTTTCAGTCCTGACTGTGGAAGTGACCCACCTGGGGATGTGCTTAAATTTGTGGCAGGCTTCCACGGGGCTCTGGCTAAGCTGGGCTTAGGCTCCAACCAAATCCGTATCCCAATGGTGAGGCCCACTTGGCCCAGCATGGCATTAGGAATCCTGGGTTTCCTCCACCTCCAGGTTTGTGACCTCAGTGAGTGTGTGTCCCAGATGCCTGCACTGTGCTGTGCATGGCTGTCTCTCATAACTCCCACAATATTCCCAACCAGTTCAAAGGTAGAAATTGCAGAAACAGTCTCCGCAGCTCTTCCAAGCTGCCCTGCTCTCTATGGTCATCATTTGTGACTTTTGTTTCCCATCAGTGGTTCTGTACTACCCTAGAAAAGCATGACTGTAGGCTGAAGCAAGTGGAGTGCTCCACAGAAAGGAGGAGGAGGAGCGGCTGGGTGTCTCAGAAGACAAAAACTGGGGAAGGACAGGCAGAAATGGGAAGTGTGCTGATGAATAGAAGTTCCTGCCTGAGACATGACTCTATGAAAGCTACGAAGGAAGAAGCCCTCAGATGTGCATTATGTTGGCCCCTGTCTTTGCATGGTGTCTGGGAGAAGTAGTGTCCAGTGTTCTCCAGACTTGGGATGTCCCGCTTCAGTTGTGATCAAGATCTTATTTTTGCCTCCCTTCTCAGAGGCTTGTGTGGATCATTGGGTGGGAAGGACCAGCCTGAGGACTGGGAATCCTGTCTTACCTTTTGGAGGTCAGCGGGTTTGTGGATTAGAGCAAAGGGGAGCAGCCTAGACAGCATCTTTTTGTGGGAGGGCAGTGTGCTCTGAAAATGAGAGCAGGACATGCCTGGATGTCTTGGTTACCTGAGGAGGGTGAACAAGGCTTGATGCAGGCAAGCTGTGACCTCCAGCAAGGGGGTGCAGCCTAGATGCCTAGATTTTCTCTGCAGACCTCAAAAGTGAGCAAGTCCAAAATAGGCTACTGAAGTGTTGAGGAACCTTCTCAGAGAGCTAACTGAAATGCCATTTTGGGGAAAAGGCAGGGAAAGTGTTGGGAACCAAGAGGGTAATGGCAAACCATAGATAACTGCTGGGACATAGCACAGGGGAACAGCACTGAAAGTGGAGAGCTTTTGGAGCATCCCAGCCCCACTGCTGGGACTGCACTCCCACTGATCTGTGCAGATCTGAGCTGCGAGCGGACATGTGACAGGGACACAGAATAAGGAAGAGTGGTGTGCTTGTCCCAACCTCTATTCAGCAGTTCCGAGTGCCGCCTCGTGGCCGAAATGTGCAGTGCACCGACTCAACGACGCATTCCCCCTTCACAGGGATTATCTGTGGGGCAGCACTGTACTCCTAGCGGCTCCTCACACGGACATGCCCTCCAGAGCCAGCCTCGCGCCAGGTGCATTCCTTCTCCCTATCCAAGATGTATGGTGTTGGGCATGGAGGGAACAGCGCCTGCAACATTTGAATTCCCTCTGTCTCTGGGTATGGCACAGGCACTCTTACAATAGAGAAAGGGAGAGGGAACACTGAGAAGCCAGACGCCTGGGATGTGTCCTTGGCTTGAGTGCCAAGGAGAGATGCCCTTCCTGCCTTTCTCTTCTCCTTATCACTGCAGCTGCTGGAAGGGGCTGATGGCCACCTGCAAGAGGTTCTTCCTGAGTGGACATCTTGGAGGTCCTCAAAACACACTCTACACTTAGAAGGCAGACAGAATTACCACTGCAGTAATACATTTATTTTCTAAAACACATGGGGCTTTGGTCACTCCCTCAGGACCCAGGCATCTGGGCTGTTCTCCCTTTCCCTTACTTCAGTTCTACTAGGCTCTGGGATCTTCCGAGGATGCAAAGAGGGCCCCAGCATTCAGGCATTCATTTTCCTCTGGCCCAGGTTGCCCTCCCCCGCCTCGCTCCCCCAGCCAATCTGCAGGGTGCACATCACACCGCAAAGGAGGCCGGGACTGGAACATGCCCTCCTCTTATCCAGAGCTAGGAATGTTCTCCTCTACCCACCTGTAACAAGGATATGCCTAGTGAGAAGGGTTCTTTCTCCCTGACTGGGGGTTTCTATGATTCCTCATTTCCAAAGAAATAAATCTCAGGCCTAGTTGTTGCTGGTCATTGTGGGTGCCTGATCTATCCTCTGATGCAGACTCACTTACTGGAAAGAGTTGTTCCAGGGGCCTCAGGAGTGGGTGGGGACTGGGGACATGGACTATTGGACACACATGCAGATGAACCCGCACACGCATGTATGCACGGCCATCAGTGCACACGCACACCATTGCATCCAGGCCATTCTCAGTATTACGCACCCAATTCTGTGTACACTCACAGCACTACTGCACATCCCTCCTGTGCCCACTCCCTCCATTGTGCTTACACACACAATCACTCTCTTGCACAACTTCTTGTGCACATAGTGCTGTGTGTGCATATATACACACTCACACAGTACTTCCCTCTCACAGGCACTCAGAAATTGTCACACAGCACCATTCTTGCACACACACACATGCACATGCATTGACTCGCTCACCTCACTCACAGGCACTCTCACCCGCACACCTGCTGATGCAGTGCTAAGTGCCCTGGATATCAGGCAAGAACCCTGCCTGTGGGTGGAGAGGAGGAGCCCCATGTAACAGCATGTCCAAAGCTGCACTTTTCTTCAGCACTGCACTGAGCCAGCCACAGAGGGAAGTCTCTAGGTTGTGTGTCTGCTCTTTCTCTACATTCTCCTCCTCCCTTGATTAGAGAGAACATCTCCTGATGAGGTAATCAAACATGGGAACCCCATGATACTGAGATGAGAGTGATAGTGTGGAGGTCGGCTAGCCTATGTCCCACCCTGAGGCCTTGTGGGTGGGCATTAAGTCATGGCTCCAAGGCTCTCTGGTCATGTCTGTGGGAATGTGGTCTCCTAGTCCCACTCCACATGTCATCAAAAACAGAGGGGACAAAAAAGCTCTCTGGCTTCCAGTCTCAGCCCAGCTCCCACTATTGTTTTTATACTTTGGAGAATCACCAGCATTTCCCTCTCACCTGCAGGGAACCTGGAGGAGACTCAGAAGCTGTTGGTTCTGCTGTTTCTGCTGTGAGAAGCACCACAGGGGCTGTGGGCTCTGCTGTGAGAAGGGGGCTGCCTCCAACACTTCACCATAGTTCTCCACTGGACGCCACCACCTCCACATCTCGAGGACCCAGTGGCTCTGACCCTGCTGTGGTCTCTCTCCTGGGAATTGCAAGGGGGATTGAAGGTTTATGATCAGGGCACTAAAGGTAGTGTTCTTACTAAGCTCCCAGGAGGCTGACTTTGTGGCTGGCTGTAACCACTACCCCCTGCTGCCGAGGGAAAGGGCAAGATACCTGGCTTTTCTCTCTAGGCTTGTGGAACAGGAAAGATACTGGGAGTTAAACCAGAGCAGGATGCAGTGGCTGGTTCCTGTGCCACATCTAGGAAGAGATGCAGACGTTTTGGGAGCGTGTACAGCTGGGTTCACGTGCCAGCTTTGAGAGAGAACTTGGGGTTGGGCAGTAGGGATTTGGTAGGACTCAGCATTCTTACAGCTGCCCTGCCCCCATGTCTGACTGCCTCAGTAGCTTCCATTTGTGATGGGGCAGTCCTCAGCATGGGACATAAGGTCCTTCATGGTGTGGTGCTCCTTGGTTCATGCCTTGGCCAATATCCCAGCAGTTTTTTCCATGCCTGCCAGGGGGTCTGTAGCACAGTACTACTAGACCCTATGCCTGTCCTTTGGAAATACCTTTTTCTGGTGTCACAAAGTTCCTCCAGAAGTACAAGTTGGGACAGCAGAAACTCTATGTGGGCAGGTCTTCCAGTAGCCTTAGCTCAAGAGGGAAAGAGGTTCTTGAAAAAAGGGGCAACAGCAATTTCACAGAGAGAAGGCTGTAAGGGTAGGATGGGACCACTGGTGAGAACTTCAGAGGGAACCAGTGGGTGGAGGCAGATGTCGCAGATTCACAGTCATTAGGAAGCTGAGCAAAAACACAGGCCAAGAGAGATCCCTATCTACCTGAAAAGGACTCATGGACCAAGACAGTTCTATGGAGAGATTGGAGTCTCCTGACTTTCCTGTGCGCCTTTGCAAAGCAAGTTGCACAGCAGCGTGGGAAGGGGCAGCACTTCTGAGCTTTGGGAAAGGCTGTCATCAGGGCAGAAGCATGTTGCTCAGGTCCTGGTCCAGGACCATCGGGAAAGTATCCACAGAGGAAGAACCATTTCCTAGACACAGGGTCTGTGCCAGGGATAACTCACTCCTCTGGCAAAGAAATTTTGCTCCCTGATCCAGTACAATTTCACCCTGCTCAACTTCTGTCCATCGCCTTTCAGGCCTTTTCTGAGCACTTCTGAGAAAAGTCTGCTCTAACCTCTCTAGAGCTCCCTTTGCGGAGTGGGCGGCTGCAGCAGACAATCCTTAGCCTTCATGTTTCCTGACTGGATACACCCAGGACCCACCACCACTCTGCAGCTGACACATGTTCCAGCCCCCAGGGTCTCCAAGGCATCTTCTGGATATCTCCCATCTGTTCCTGGAGGGCTGTGTCCCTTGCTCTACCTCAAGCAAAAAATCTGCCTATAGCCGCAAATATCCTTGCAAGAAGATAGAGGAGTGTCAGCTCCCAAGGCCGAGCTGACACTCACACCTTCCAACACTGACTGAAAGACCCTCAGCAACCTAAACAGGATTCCAGGGCTAAGGGTTCCAGTCTCAATCCTGGAAAAATTCCCTTGGTTCCCTGGCAACATTCCCTTCATAGGAATGGCAACTTCCCTTGGTTCCCAGGAAAACTCTTGAGAAGGAGGGACAGGAAAGCAGGGAATGGGGTGGGAGTGCTAGGTGACAAGTGTGGGACTCTTGGGTCTTGTGTGTGTGCTTAGAAACAAAACCCAAGCCCTAGTGCAGGAGCAGGGGAAAGCCTTTATGCTCAGCCAGCAAGGTAGGCAGGGTACCACAACCCGCAAGTGCCATGGAACCGCAAGGCAGCTGTCCTTCATCTGTGAGAACTGCAGCCACAGAGCTGCAGGAGTGAGTTTTGTGGTGACATCCAAATGTTCTTGGTGGAGCCCCACATGACAGCTCTTTGTGGTCCCCTTACTACAGTGCCATAAGAGCTGCTGCAGGTGAGGATGTGCTTCTGCTCCCTGAAAAAGGTCCAGATTATGAATGTACCTTCAAAAGTGAGAAGCTCCCAAAGAGGAGAGACTCTGAACCTGATAGCAGGAATGTTGAGGTGGTGGGAGTGCCCCCTAAAGAGATGCACTCCAAGCTGCCTTCCTGTTAGACTGAGCCTTGGCCTAGAGGATGACACTGTTTGTGGAGAGGGCCATCCCTTCGACTGGATCCATTCATTCGATGATGGCTGCTGGAATAGACAGTGGTTCATGAAATCCTGGGAGGAGACGTTGGTTCCGGGTGTTGGGATGGCAGTGAGTGATGAGTGAGTGTCCCTGTGCTCAGACTGGAAGAAGCAGCTCTTCCTCTCATGCTCCCCAGAGGCAGAGGCACTGCTGGTCACTGCTGTCAGAAAAGATGGTACAAGGTGTACAAAGCTTGGGAGACCATGCACCTCCTGTCTGAAGGCTGTGTGTTCGCTCTGCAGTATCCCTGCACATTGAGCTCTAAAAGTCCATCTGTTCCCTGTCAGATTTGTAATAATAGGGCACAAGAGTCAGTACATTTTGAGTTAAGGAGTGTAGGAGAGGTATGGAGGAGTATGGTGAGAGGAGGGAAGAGCAAGGCTGGAGGCTTGTGTGACACAGCTAGACAACAGTGCTGCAAGGAAGACTGGAGAAGAGGAACAAAAGGAATGGAAAGAAGAACTTGGGGGGCATGGCAAAAGGATCAATGAAAGGGACTTAACAGGCATAGAAGAAAGGATTAGGAAGAAAAAGTCCATGTGGGAAAAAAAGTGAAAGGACATGGGAGACAGAGGGAAAGAAGAGCAGGGTCCAGAGTTGTAAATTCAGAAAGAGGAAGGATGACAACAAGGCAAGGGGCACAAGGGAGGGAATGAAAAGGAGATTTCCTGCGTTGCTGCAGCTCTGGCTCAGGAGAAGGTCGGAGTGTTCCTGAATGGGAAGACTGGTTTGTGCTCCATATTCTCAGCAGATCTGTCACTGTGTGTCTTGCTCAGCACAGTAGTAAGTGCCAGAGTCATTGAGTGAGGCAGCATCTATTGACAGAGACAGACCCTCAGCTTGTATGCCAGTGCTCCTGAAGCGACCATCACCAAAATCCTTCTCAAACTCTTCTTTGCCCATTTTCGCTGCATAAAACACAAGCTGCAGCCTGCTGTCCATCCCCTCTGCCTGCTTATACCAGTACATATAGTAGTGATTTGTCTGTATGTCAGAACAGCTCAGGGTGACAGACTGGCCCACTCTGATGACTGTGTCAGGGGACTGTTTCAGGGTGCACCCTGGAAAGCAAAAGAAGAGGCAGTGAGGAGATGGGGTTGAAGAGGGAGCTGAGGAAGCCATATCCCCAACTGTATTCCTGTCTATCCAGGAAGACTTGGGGAATGCAGCACTGCCCACAACTGAATATGCAGCTGGTACAGTCACAGTGGAAGTGATGTAGCTGCTGATGGGGGAGAGAGGCTCACTCACCCAGAGGGGCCAGAATGGCCACAAGCAGCCAGTGGGGAAGCATGAGGAAAAGGCTTTGTCCTTCCAGGAACCTGCCTGTGGCAGCAGCACAGAGACTGCCAGGTTGTAGTCAAGGCCGCCCCGTGAGTCCCTGGTGCAAGAGAGACTGAGTGAGGATGAGTGACAGCAGTAGAGAGAGAAGGGTGTCCTGTGGGGGTGGTGAGAGCAGTGGGGAGTGTGAAAGGGGAGGAGAGCTTATCTGACTTATCCTGGTAGCAGAGGAGCACCACAGAGCTTCTTCCTCCGTGCCCGTCAGCCGCATGTTCAAGTGTATCCCACTGATTTTATTTTTCCCCCTCATACTGTAGGAATATTTCTGCCTCTCAGAATAAAAAGGACAAAAAATTAACGAGGAGGGCCTTTATTTTCTAGAGATCCTAAGTTCCAGAGCCTACCCTGGAATGGAAAAGGAGAAGCCTTGAGAAGGAGGAGAGATGTTGTGATGGATGATCTTGCCTAACAGAAACAGCAAACAGAACAGGGCATAAACTGCGACAAAATGGAAAGGCAAGGAGGAAACAGAGTGGCGCAGTAGAGAAGAGGGAGAGAAGAAACAACACAAACTACACAGCACTTGAAAGGATAGGACAATCTCTTCAGAGCTGTTGGTGACTCTTCCATCTCTGTGACAGGCAAAAGACAATTTGGTTTTGTTTGTGCCCTTTACACAAAGACTTGTTATGCAAATGAGGGGGAAAAAAAGCCACTGCAGGAGAGTGGGGGATTCCTGCACAATTTGTTCATTGTCAGGAAGCCTTGGAGAATGGAGCAATGTCAACAGCAGGTCAGGCAGTTGGGGCAGAAGCTGTGGAAATGATACAGGGACCGCTGGGAACATTGAGTTCACTTTTCCTTGTGGCATGGCCACAAGGAACCAGCTGGGAACCATGGGGCAAAAAAGTCTTTCAGGAAGCTGCCTTTAGTAGCTGCACAATCAGACACCAAGGTATGTGATAAGGAGATGCTTAAGTAAGAAGAGACACTGTAGGGATGGGCAGGGCAGTAGGAGAACATGAATGGGAAGAGAGTGTGGCTGTATGTGAACACTGCAGAAGGACACATACAGTCACAGGAAATATACACTTTTCATAGATGTCAGAGTGGAATACTACACTTTGCACAGATGTGGGAAGCATGCAGCAGAATATGCTGAGGTTGTGTAGGAGCCTGAGGGTGTGCAAGGTGGAGGGATGCTTCTGGTTTCCCTTCTCTTTTCCAAATCTCTTGAGAGCTAGGGGAATGAGGAAATGTTAGAAAGCACACAACAAGGTTCCCTGCATTTTCCCTCTCTGAAACATGGATGGCTCCTGGTTTGTTTGGTTTGTTTTTGCTGTTGTCCTTGTGTCTTTGTTTGTTTTTTGGCTGTGTAATATCAGCAGAGCAGAGCAGCACCTACCACTTGCATCAGGAAGCTCTGCGGCAGGGACTACTCAATCCCACTACACTTAGTCTTTCTTACCCTGTGTAGCAGTCAAGAGCATGCCCATGCTACAAAGGAGAACAGTAGTCCGCACTGAGCTCTTTCTCTGATGAGAGTGGGAGGGGAACCTGCCCTGCCTCCCAAAAACCCTACTCATACAACCTCTCATGCTGGGACCCGAAGGGGTAGGAGTGACCGCGGGGTAGGAGTGACTGAGGCCAGGACCCTGATTGCTGCCTCTGCCCTGTGAACTCCCTCATCCAAGGTGGGTTTCCTCTCTGGCATGAGAGGCCTTTACTGTGAGGGAATAGAGCTGGGATGGAGACTGTGAGACCGTGAGGTCTGAAAGCAGCTTCATGGTGCATTTTCTTCTATTTTCCCGGGAGACCTCCCTGCTGTTCTCCCCACAGGCCCGGGAGATTCAGAATACCTCAATCCTCTGCACAGCACCCTCACGTGGCTCTCCTGAATGGGTGAAAACTCTGCACAGGAAGAGATCTGGGGAAACAAAAGAGCACAGGCTTGAAGAGTTGGGAGATGGGCAAGGGTGAAAGGAAAGCTGTTAACAAATCACAGACATGAAGGGAGCACCATGCAGAGTCCTTCTAAAGCAGCCCCTTTCTGTCTCCATGGGGCCTCTTGCGTGCTGTCCCTGAAGCTCAGCCTGGAGACTGGGAAGAGGAAGGAAGTAGAAGTGGGCCCTGTCATGGCTGATGTCCCTGGGGATGCTCCCCCTTCTCGTGCTGGGCAGAAAAGGATGATCACACAGCCCCAAAGCCAGTGTTTCTCTGTGGAAGACAGTCCTTGCAGAGGCATAAGGTCAAAGAGTATGGAGATGCAAGGCAGAAATATCTGGAGGGAGAGGTGGAGTACTATGAAAGAAAAGAGATACTTGAAGATTGGTAAGGGCAGTAAGTGAAAGCAAGATACCAGGGGCAAAAGCTCCTGGTATGCAAGAAAGTTGAGAAATGATGAATTAGCAACTCCGAAGACAGCAGGGATAATTGCAAATGAGAAGTGATGGTTGCAAGGCATGGAGAATGGAATAGAACGCGAGAAATCCAGATTTGGATGGGGAAGGAGGAAGGTACTTCTGTGAACTAGAGATTTGTGCTTAGCGCTCTCAGCAATGAAGTCACTGTGTCTCACTTTCAGCACAGTAATATATGCCAGAGTCATTGAGGGAAACAGGTTCTATTGATAGAGATAGGCCTTCAGTTTGAATCCCACTACTCTTGAAGCGGCCATCACTGAAATCCTTCTCAATCTGTGCATTTACACCTTTGATTGCAAAAACAACCAGTTCAAGCTTGGAATCCATCTCCATGAGCTGTTTGTACCAGCACATTTGATTATGTGAAGTCTCCATTTGGGAACAGCTCAGTTTGACAGCCTGCCCCACTCTGCTGACTATGTCAGGGGACTGTTTCAGGGCCCAACCTGGAAAGAGAAATGGAGAAAAGGAGAATATATATCTGGGATGCACATGATAGAGTTGAGAGAGGAAGGGAGGCTTTCAAAAATATCTCTTCCTCCACAAATATATGGCTATTTTATCCATACTGTAAATATTTTGTGAGGGAGCAAAAGCGGGAAAGCAGCCATTCCTGCAAAGCCAGGGAGAAAGCTGGAGGCAGTCATCGTGGGAATGATGCAGGTGCTGCAAGTTGCGGAGAGCTCACTTACCCATGGGAGCCCACATGAGCACAAGAACCCAGTGGGGAAGCATGAGGGAAATAGCTATGTCTTTCCAGGAACCTGCCTGTGGCAGCAGCACAAAGACTGCCAGGTTGGAGACAAGGCTGCTCGCTGTGTCCCTGGTGCAAGAGAGAGTGAGCATGGGAGTGTGTGAAAGGGAGTGAAGGGTGTCCTGTAGGGGTGGGGAGAGCAGTGGGGAGCATGTAGGGGGGAGGAGAGTTTGTCTCTTTTGTCATGTGAGCAGAAGAGCACAGTCCTCTCTCCATGCCTCTCTGCTGAATGTTTGTACGTATCCCACTGATTTTATTTCTCCCAGTACAGCAGGAATGATTCTGGATTCTTCAGAGCAAAATGGGCAAAGGATCAAAGAACTGGTCTCCAGTAGTGCTGGGAAAAGGAAGAACACTCCTCCCTCCGTTCCCCAACTGAGAGTGGGATGGGGCATCCCGTGAATGTGCTCCATACCTCGGGAACCATTCTGAGTTGTGCCTTATAGCTCTAAGATAGAGGTCTTGTCTTTCTGCTATACGCTTGTTAGTGCTAGCTGTACAGCACAGATCAGAGAGGAGAACTGTAGCTGTTGAGGAGACTTGACTAGATGACCTCTAGAGGTCCCTTCCAACCTTAAGCATTCTACGACTCTATGACTTCTGTTGGTATGGAGAAGACATCCTCTGTGAAAGAAAGACACTACTTCCCTCTTAGGCTGGGAGGGGCAGGGGCAAACAGGAGGGGCAGGGTCCTGTGGACCAACCCCTAGGTCCAAACATTTCATTTCCTTAGTACAGTATGGAGAGAATTTGCCAAAAGAGAAAAGATATGGTAAGCGAGGTGCCAAATATGGCAGAATAAGTATGAGGGTGATGGTGAAGGAAAGGCAAGAAGGAGTCTGGAAAAACAAGAGGGATTGGAGTTATGTGAGAGGATGTATGGAAATTGGAGAAGCTGGAAGAGGGGAAAAAAAAGGAGAAGAGGGAAGAGAAGGGTAGTGAGGGGAGTGTGAAAGTGTTAAGGAAAGTGGTTATGGTGTGGCTGAGAGTAAAAGAAGAAGGAGGCAAGGGGAGGAGAGAGCATGAAATGTGAGACTAAATTAGCTGTCCGTGAACGCTGGGCAATGACCCATGCACTCACAGGAAGTCTAAACTTTGCACAGATATGGGGCTCTGGCTTGCATGTAGGTTGTGCAGGAGTCTGAGGGTGTACAAGGTGAAGAAATGCTGTGAGTTCCCCTTCCCTTTATCCAGTGTCTTGAGAGCTGGGAGAATGAGGAACTGTTAGAAAGGATGCACTGAAGTTCAGTGCATTTTTTTTTTTTTTTTTTCAGAGACATGGGGGCCTCCTTTTTTTTTTTGTTTTGTTTTGTTTTGTTTGCTTGTTTGATTTATTTTTTTTCTTATATTTTTAATGCTGCTGTTGTTGTGCCTTTGTTTGTTTCTTTTCTGTTTAACATCAGCAATGCAGAAAATCACCTACAGCTTTCAGCATGAAGCCCTGAGACAGGGATCACTGAATTCCACCAAAGTTTGTTTCCCTACTCTGTGTAAAAGATTTAAGAGCATTCCTGAACCCCACAAAGGAAAACAAGCAAGAGTTCAGACTCAGACGTTTCTTTGATGAAGGTGGAACTTACCTGCCCCACACTATCACAATCTATACCACCTCTAATTCTGGGCACCAAAGGGGTAGGATTCACAGCAGTCCATTCTTACACACACACACACACACACACATTGCCTTGTGGACAGGCTCTCTCACCCCCACACCTGCTGATGCCGTGCCAAGTGCCCTGGATACCAGGCAAGGGCCCTGCCTGTAAGTGGAGAGGAGGAGCCCAGTGCAACCGCATGTCCAAAGCTGCACTTTCTTTTGACCCTGCACTGTGCCAGCCATAGAAGGAAGTTTCTTGGTCACGTGTCTGCTCCTCTTCTATGTACACCTCCTCACTTGGTCAGAGGAACATTTCCTGATGTGGTAAGGAAACGTGGGAACCCCATAAAATCACAATATGGAGGTAGACAAGCCTTTGTCCCAGCCTGAGGTCTCTTGAGTTTGGGATCAAGTGGCTCTGTCGGGTCTAGCTCAGGTGCTGTCTATAGACACCTGGCCTCCTAGTCCCACTCTCCTATGACTGACAATGGAGGGGAGACCAAAGGCTCTGTGGCTTCCAGTCTCACCCAACTCCCACTACTTTTCCTCTACCTTGGAGGATCACCAGCATCTCCCTTTCACCTGCAGGGAGCCCGGAGGAGGCTCAGAAGCTGTTGGTTCTGCTGTTTCTGCTGTGAGAAGCACTGCTGGGGCTGTGGGCTCTACTGTGAGAAGGGGGCCGCCTCCAACACTTCACCATAGTTTTCCACTGGATGCCACCACCTCCACATCTCCACATTCTCTAGTAAGTGCCAGAGTCATTGAGTGAGGCAGCATCTATTGACAGAGACAGACCCTCAGCTTGTATGCCAGTGCTCCTGAAGCGACCATCACCAAAATCCTTCTCAAACTCTTCTTTGCCCATTTTCACTGCATAAACTGCAAGCTGCAAGCTGCTGTCCGTCTGCACTGCCTGCTTATACCAGTACATTGAGTAGTGATTTGTCTGCATGTCGGAACAGCTCAGGGTGACAGACTGGCCCACTCTGATGACTGTGTCAGGGGACTGTTTCAGGGTGCACCCTGGAAAGCAAAAGAAGAGGCAGTGAGGAGATGGGGTTGAAGAGGGACCTGAGGAAGCCATATCCCCAACCACATTCACGTCTACCTAGGAAGGCGTGGGGAATGCAGCAGTGCCCACAACTGGATATGCAGCTAGTGCAACTAAAGTGGAAGTGATAGAGCTGCTGAAAAGGAAGAGAGGCGCACTTACCCAGAGGGGCCAGGATGGCCACAAACAGCCAGTGGGAATGCATGAGGATAAAGCTGCTGGCAGCAGCACAGAGACTGCTAGGTTGTAGTCAAGGCTGCCCTGTGAGTCCCTGGTGCAAGAGAGACTGAGTGAGGATGGGAGTGTTAAAGAGGGAGAGAAGGGTGTCCTGTGGTTGTGGTGAGAGCAGTGGGGAATGTGAAAGGGGAGGAGGCTTTGTCTGACTTGTCCTGTTAGCAGAGGAGCACCACGGTGTTCTTTCATCCATGCCTCTCTGATGCAGGTGCAAGTATGTCTGGCATATTTTATTTCTCCCACTGCTCTAGAGATAATTCTGGATCCCTCATAGGTAAAGGGGCTAATGATCAAAGAGGAGGGCCCCAGTTGTTCAGGAAAATGGGAGAACACTCCCACCTCTGATCCTCAAACAAGAGTGGATTTGGGACCAATTTGAGCCTTAGCCAATACTGCCTCCCTCCCCTTTCTATTTCACAGTCCATTCCTGTGACTATGGGGCACTGGGACAAAGAGCCAGCCATGGTTCCCCCATTGGGCAGGTGTCTCCTGCTTTGTCTGGTGCATGTGGACTGCAGGCATGAGATTTACTCAGAGAGAGCGTTGCTGGCTGGGGAGCAATGACATTATTCAGCTAGACTGGGCCATGCACATTGCAGCGAAGAAGGGGCTAACTTTGCTGTGGCCATTAAAAGGGCCTCCATCCTTCACAAGTTACTTGGTATTTGGAGGTCACAATGTGCTGTGGTGTCACTGTGCACTTTGGCAGGGAGACTATGAAGCAGGTGAATTAATCCTCATCTTTGCCCACACCTGCCCAGGTGGTCTCATGATTCCCTGCAGGAAACAAATTGGAGAAGTGGAGTGATCACCACAGAAGAGTACTGTAGGATGAGATATAGGTGACATTGTATATGCACGGAGCTCCCTCCAGCCCTCAAGCAGTTTTGCTGGTACAAGGCACTGGAGTCTGGAATAGGACTACTTGTTGGTGGCACCAGAGCAGCACGGATCAGAGGGACAAGCAACTGTGGAGGAGACTTCTTTGACGGTGGAGTAGACATTCTCTTCAGAGGGAACACACTATTTGCATTGTAGACCGTGGCAAGGAGCAGAGACAGGTTCTTGTAGATAAACTCAGGGACCTTAATGCATGCTTCCTGAAGTGAGACTATGGACAGAATTAGGTCAAAAGAAAAGAGGTATGGTAAGGGAGGTGGGACATATGGCAGGGAATGTAGGGATGGATGGTGAAGGAAAGCCAAGAAAGAGGCTGGAAAAGCAAGAGGGATTGGAGTTAAGGGGGAGGATGTATGCAGAGGGAAGAAGCTGGAAGAAAGAAAAAAAAGACAGGGAAGAGAGAGGGAATCAGAGAGGTGGGAAGGGGAAAGGAAAGTGAATATGGTTTGATGTAGAATAAAAGAAGAAGGAGGCAAGGAGTGATGGCAAGGAAAGGAGGGAGGCTGGACATGTCAGCCTGGAGAGAAAGGAGGAAGAAGGGAAGGCTGGGAAGCTGTGGACTTACTAAGAAGAAAGGGACTGTCCTGCCTAGTGTAGCATGGTTGAGGAGGAAGACAGGAGCCTTCTGTGCAGGGAGAGATTTGTGCTCAGCTCCCTCAGCAGCCTAGTCACTGTGATTCACTCTCAGCACAGTAATATGTGCCCGAGTCATTGAGAGAGGCATGATCTATCGAGAGGGTCAGACTGTCTCCTTGTATCTCACTGCTCTGGAAATGGCTTTGGAATTCCTCCTCAATAGTAGCTTTAGAACCTTGAATTGCAGAAACCACTAGGATCAGCCTAGAATCCTTCCCCAAAGGCTGCTTGTACCAGTACATTGCTGTGTTGGAGGATTTCTTCTCGGAGCAGCTCAGACTCACAGTCTGTCCTTGTCGTATGACAGTGTCAGGGGACTGTTGCAGAGCCCACCCTGGAAGGAAAAAGAAGAAGCCTTGATAAGAAGGGGAAGAAATGTCTTGATGGGGAGATGCTGATCTCATCTCACTCAAGCAGCAAGCAGAAGAGGGCATGAACTGGGACAAAATGGAAAGGCAAGGAGGAGACAGAGTGGTGTAGTAGAGAAGAGGCAGAGAAGGAACAAGGCAAGCTGCACAGTACCACAAAGGATAGGACAGCTCTTCAGATCCGTTGGAGGCTCTGCCTTTTCTCTGTGACAGGCAAGAAACATTTAGTTCTCTTTGTGTTTTTTAAAGAAAAGTTGTCTGTGCTGTGCACAAGAGAAAAAAAATAGCAAAAGCCCCTGTAGGAGAGAGGAGGATTCCTGTCCATGTTAGGCGATGAAGCAATGTCAACAGCTGGTGCTGCAATTAGGGCAGCAGCTATGGAAATGATGCAGGAGCCGAGGGGTGCGTTGAGTTCACTTACCCATGTCGGCCAGCATGGCCACAAAGAAACAGCAGGGCACCATGTGGGAAAAAAAAGCCCCGTCCTTTCAGGGAGCTGCCTTTAGTAGCTGCACGGGCAACTTGGGCACCAAGGTGTTTGAAAAGGAAGTGCTAAAGTAGGAAGAGACACTGTGGAGATGGGCCGGGCAGTAGGAAAGCATGAAATGTGAGAAGAGTTTGACTGGCTGTGAACACCGGGGAACGACACATGCACTCAGAGGAAGTATAAACTTCCTGTATACACAGATGTTGGGGTGGGAGTTGCACACAATGGAATATGCTGAGGTTGTGCAGGAGTCTTGAGAGTGTACAAGGTGGAGGGGTGCTGAGGGTTCCCCTTCTCTTTGCCAAATGTTTTGCTGTTGTGTGCTTCTTTCCCGCCTTTGTAATGTCAGGAAGGAAGGAAGGAAGGAAGGAAGGAAGGAAGGAAGGAAGGAAGGAAGGAAGGAAGGAAGGAAGGAAGGAAGGGAGGGAGGGAGGGAGGGAGGGAGGAAGGGGGGAAGGAAAGAAAGAATTCTCAAGAGCATGGAACAAGAGGACAGGAATGAAGAAAAGGACATGTCATGGATCAGGGCCTGCCTGTCCTCTTCCCTCTGCCTTTCTGCTGGCAGGCAGTGGGGGATTTTTCCACTTCTCATGGTGGGCAGGAAAAGAAAAATTATGTTGTCCCCCAAGACACTGTTTCTTTGAGGAAAAGAGGCATGAGACAAAGACTAGACAGGTGCAAGGTAGAAAAATGTGGAGAAAGAGGTGGAGCCTGCGGCACTGTGCAGTCCACCTGCATTCCAGACAGCAACTCCTTCTCTCAACTGCTAGAGCATGAGCAGGAGCAGCGATGGGGAGTGCCCAGGGCACTTCACCCTTTCTTTCCTGCCATTCACTGTGCCTTTTTCTGCTATGTCAGTCATTATCATCCCCTTGTTCCTGACCTGTGCACGGTCACTACTCCTTCATCTCTCCTAGCTTCCCATGAAGGAGCAGAGGACAATAGGCTTTCTCTGGAGTTGACGCTGGCCAGCTGCATGATGTCCTTTGTGTCCTGCAGCATCTCCCACATGGTTAGTTAGGTTCATGGTGACCTCAAATTCATCTGACAGGATTCTGTCCTGTGTTTTGTCCCTTTCAAGGCCACCTTTTACCCCATCATGCTCTATTTCTCCTCCAGCATCATCCAGAAGGTCAAGGATAGGTGCATTCCAATGCTTCAGAGCAAGTTCTAGGCCCCAGATCCCCAGGGTTTCCTGACCAGCATTCTCCATGCTGGCACAAGCAATGAGCATGATGTGCCTTTGGTTTCATCTGTCCTGACCCTTTCCTCCAGGTTCCAGGTGATGCAAGTCCCAACATCAGTCAGACATCTGCTCTTCCTCTGCTGCCCTTCTCCCAAGGCCAGGCAGTCACTAAGGGACTTACCCAAGAGCCTTTTTACCCCTTTCACCACGCCCACAAGGGTTTCACCCTGGAAATTTCTATGTCACGAGACACCATGCCCATTTCAAAGTCTTCAGCTTCTATGCTGCACATTCATGGCAGAAGGGTGGGGGTTCATGCGCATGCCCAGGCCTGTCTTGCTGGAGAAGACTGTGTCCCCACCTTCAGAAAACTGCCTTACACAGGCATTGTCCCCCTCCAAAGGTCCTTGCAGAATTCTGGGTTCACTGTGCACAAAGTCCCAAGCAGCTTTGGGTTGGACCTTGAGGAAGGTCAGCCAACTCTGACTCTCAACGTTTGGTCCAATCTCCAGTGAGTCTGCAGCCAGCATAGAACCTCAGTTTTGGGTTAAAGCTGCAGTCCACTTTGGGTCCATCTTTAAGGACACTCCCAGCAGCTGTTACCAGAGATGCCAGAGCCTTACACAGGCATTGTCCCCCTCCAAAGGTCCTTGCAGAATTCTGGGTTCACTGTGCACAAAGTCCCAAGCAGCTTTGGGTTGGACCTTGAGGAAGGTCAGCCAACTCTGACTCTCAACGTTTGGTCCAATCTCCAGTGAGTCTGCAGCCAGCATAGAACCTCAGTTTTGGGTTAAAGCTGCAGTCCACTTTGGGTCCATCTTTAAGGACACTCCCAGCAGCTGTTACCAGAGATGCCAGAGGCAGGCTTCCATGGGGCTCTGGCTAAGCTGGGGTAAGGCTCCAACCAAGCCCATGTCCCACCTCTGGGTCCCACTTGGCCTCATGTAGCCTAAGATTTCATGGGTTTTCTCCACCTCCAGTTTTGTGACCTTGGTGAGTCATGTGCCAGATGCCTGACACTGCTTTGGGTGGTTATCTGCTGCAACTCCCACAAGGTTTCCCGGCAGTGCAAAGGTAGAATTTGCAGAGGCAACATCTGCACCCCCTCCAAGCTGTCGTGCTCATTATGGTCTTGATTTGTGACTTTTGTTTCCCACCAGTAGTTCTGTTCAAACTCAGAACTCCATGGATCCAACTTGAAGCAAGTAGAGTCGCCCACAGAAAAGAGGCAGCTCTGCTTTTCCCCTGGGCAGGGACACAAGGGCGTGGGAATTGTGCTGAATTGCAAGATTTCCTCTTTGAGCCATGGCTGCTTCACAGCTGCAAAAGGAGACCCCCTCATATGTGCATTATGTCCGCCCTTATCTTTGCATAGTGTCTAGGAGAGGTAATTCTCTTCATCTCTAATTCCCTTAGAATTAGGGCAGGACATGCCTGAGTGTCTTGGTTGCCTGGGGAGGAGGAACAAGGCTTGATGCAGGCAAGCTGTGGCCTCCAGCAAGAGGGAGCAGTCTAGATGCCTAGGTTTTCTCTGCAGATCAGGAAAGGTGAGGGAGTGCAGAGGAGGCAACTGAAGACCTGTGGATCTTTCTTGGAGTACCAACTAAAGGAAAGGCCATTTTGGAGAAAAAGGCCAGGGGCCTTTTGATTAACCACTACTGTAGTGGTGTCAGGTGAGCAAACAGCCCCTTGGGCAGAGGGGAATATATTGGGAGGAGCGGCTTAAGGGAGTAACACTGAAAGTGGAGCATCCCAGAGTGGGGACAGATGCCTCATTGCTGAAACTGCAATCCCACGGAACAATCCCACACTGAGGGGAACCTGGCTGCAGATCTGAGCTGCGAGTGGACATGTGACACGGAAACAGAATAAGGAAGAGTGGTGTGCTTGTCCCAACCTCTATTCAGCAGTTCCGAGTGCCGCCTCGTGCCCGAAATGTGCAGTGCACCGACTCAACGACGCATTCCCCCTTCACAGGGATTATCTGTGAGGCTGCACTCTCCTCCTAGCGGCTCCTTACATGAGCATGCTGTCTAGAGCCAGCCGCAAGCCAGGTGCATTGCTTCTCCCTATCCAAGGTTTATGGTGTTGGGCATGGAGGGAACAACGCCTGCAACATTTGAATTCCCTCTGTCTCTTGGTATGGCACAGGCACTCTTGCAATAGAGAAAGGGAGAGGGAACACTGAGAAGCCAGACGCTTGGGATGTGTCCTTGGCTTGAGTGCCAAGGAGAGATGCCCTTCCTGCCTCTTCCTGCCTTTCTCTTCTCCTTGTCACTGCAGCTACTGGAAGGGGCTGATGGCCACCTGCAAAGGGTTCTTCCTGAGTGGACATCTTGGAGGTCCTCAAAACACACTCTACACTTAGAAGGCAGACAGAATTACCATTGCAGCAATGCATTTATTTTCTAAAACACGTGGGGCTTTGGTCACTCCCTCAGGACCCAGGCATCTGGGCTGTTCTCCCTTTCCCTTACTTCAGTTCTACTAGGCTCTGGGATCTTCCGAGGATGCAAAGAGGGCCCCAGCATTCAGGCATTCATTTTCCTCTGGCCCAGGTTGCCCCCCCCCGCCTCGCTCCCCCAGCCAGTCTGCAGGGTGCACATCACACCGCAAAGGAGGCCGGGACTGGAACATGCCCTCCTCTTATTCAGAGCTAGGAATGTTCTCCTCTACCCACCCGTAACAAGGATCTGCCCAATGAGAAAGATTCTTTCTCCCTGTCTGGGGGTCTCCATGATTCCTCATTTCCAGAGAAATGAATCTCAGGCCTAGTTGTTGCTGGTCATTGTGGGTGCCTGATCTATCCTCTGATGCAGACTCACTTACTGGAAAGAGTTGTTCCAGGGGCCTCAGGAGTGGGTGGGGACTGGGGACATGGACTATTGGACACACATGCAGATGAAGAGAAGGCTGAGAGGGGACCTGATCATAGTCTGTAAGTGCCTCAAGGGAGGCAGTGAGGAGGATGGGACTGGCCTCTTTTCACTGGTGGTCACTGACAGAACCAGAGGAAATGGCCACAAACCGAGGCATAAAAAGTTCCACGGGAACTTAAGGAAGAACTTCTTGACAGTGAGGGTGACAGAGCACTGGAACAGGCTGCCCAGAGAGGTTGTGGAGTCTCCTTCTCTGGAGATCTTCAAGACCCGCTTGGATGCAGTCCTGTGCCACGTGCTCTAGGTGGCACTGCGTGTGCAGGGGGGTTGGACTAGATGACCTCTAGAGGAACCTTCCAACCTTAGGCATTCTATGATTCTATTCTATGATTCTGTGAACCCACACATGCATGTATGCACGGCCATCAGTGCACACGCACACCATTGCATCCAGGCCATTCTCAGTATTACACACCCAATTCTGTTTACACCCACAGCACTACTGCACATCCCTGCTGTGCCCACTCCCTCCATTGTGCTTACACACACAATCTCTTGCGCAACTTGCTGTGCATGCATATGCACACACACACTACTTACTCCTCACAGAAACACACATAGAAATAGCCAGACAACAGCATTCTTGCGCGCGGGCACGCACAAACACACACACACACACACATTCTCTTGCGGACAGGCACTCACCTCCACACCTGCTGATGCAGTGCCAAGTGCACTGGGTATCAGGCAAGGGCCCTGCCTGTGGGTGGAGAGGAGGAGTCCAGTGTAACAATGTGTCCAATGCTGCACTTCCCTTGGGCAGTGCACTGTGGTAGCCATGGAGGGAAGTCTCTGGGTCGTATGTCTGCTCCTCCTCTACATACTCCTCCTCCCTTGCTCAAAGGGAACATCTCCTGATGAGGTAAGGAAACATGAAAACCATGAGGGTGATAGTGCCGAGATAGATAGACAAGCATATGTCCTACCCTGAGATCTCTTGGGTGGGCATGAAGTCATGGCCCCAGGGGGTCTTGCTCAGGTGCTGTCTATGGGCACCTGGCCTCCTAGTCCCACCCTCCTATGACTGACAATGGAAGGGAGAGCAAAGACTCTGTAGCTCCCAGTCCCAGCATAGCTCCCACTACTCTTTTTCCACCTTGGAGGATCACCAGCATCTCCCTTTCACCTGCAGGGAGCCCGGAGGAGGCTCAGAAGCTGTTGGTTCTGCTGTTTCTGCTGTGAGAAGCACCACAGGGGCTGTGGGCTCTGCTGTGAGAAGGGGGCTGCCTCCAACACTTCACCATAGTTCTCCACTGGATGCCACCACCCTCTCATCTCCAGGATCCAGTGGCTCTGGCCCTGCTATGGTCTCTACCCTGAGAATCACAAAGGGAATTGAAGGTTTCTGATCAAAACAATAAAGCTGGCATTCTTACTAAGCTCCCAGGAGGCTGACTTTGTGGATGAGTGTAACCACTAGCTCCTGCTGCCAAGGGGAGGGGCAGGATACCTGTCTTCTCTCTCCAGCCTTGTGGCACTGGAAAGAGTTAAATCAGAGGAGGATGCAGTGGCTGGTTCCTGTGCCACATCAGGGAAGAGGGGCAGATATTTTGGGAGCCTGTACAGCTGGGTTCATGTGCCAGCTTTCAGAGGAGAGAGGTAACCTGAAGCTTGGGAAGAGAGAGAGTGTAGGACTCAGCATTCTCACAGCTGCCCTGGCCCCATGTCTGCCTGCCTGGGTGACTTGTGTTTGACTCTGGCATAGGGTAGTGTTCAGCATGGGACAGAAAGTCCTTCATGATCTCGTGCTCCTTGGTTCATGTTTTGGCCAGGATCTCAGCAGCTCTCTCCATGCCTGCCAGCTGGCCTGTAGCACAGTACTACTAGACCCTATGCCTGTCCTTTGGAAATACCTTGTTCTGGTGTAACAAAGTTCCTCCACAAGCACAAGCTGGGACAGCAGAAGCCCCATATGGACATGGCCTCCAGTAGCCTTAGCTCAAGAGGAAAAGAGGTTCTTCAAAAAAAGGGGCAACAGCAATTTCACAGAGAGAAGGCTGTAAGGGTAGGATGGGACCACTGGTGAGAACTTCAGAGGGAACCAGTGGGTGGAGGAAAATGTCGCAGGTTCACAACCATTAGGAAGCTGAGCAAGGCCAAAAGAGATCCTATCTACCTGAAAAGGACTTGTGAACCAAAGCAGTGAAACCAGGAAATTTGAACTCCTGCTTTATGTGCTCCTCGGCAAAGCAAGTTGCACAGCAGCGTAGGAAGTGGCAGCTCTTGCGAGCTCTGGGAAAGCTTGGTATCAGAGCAGTAGCATGTTGCTCAGGTCTTGGTCCAGGGCCATTGGGAAAGTATCCACAGAGGAAGAACCATTTCCTAGACAAAGGGCCTGTGCCAGGGCTGACTCACTCCTCTGGCAAAGAAATTGTGTCCCTGACCCAGTAGGATTTCCCCAGCTTAACTTCTGTCCATCGCCTTTCAGGCCTTTTCTGAGCACTTCTGAGAAAAGTCTGCTCTAACCTCGCTATTGCTCCCTTTGGAGAGTGTGCAATTGCAGCTGAAAATCCTTGGCCTTCTTGTCTCCTGACTAGGTACACCCAGGACCCACCACCACTCTGCAGCTGACACATGTTCCAGGCCCCAGTGCCTGGAAAAATCTTGAGAAGGAGGGACAGGAAAGCAGGGAATGGGGTGGGAGTGCTAGGTGACAAGTGTGGGACTCTTGGGTCTTGTGTGTGTGCTTAGAAACAAAACCCAAGCCCAAGTGCAAGAGCAGGGGGAAGCTGTTATGCTCAGCCAGGAGGGTAAGCAGAGTGGGTACCACAACCGCCAACCGCCATGGAACTGCAAGGCAGTTTTCCTGCATCTGTGAGAACTGCAGCCACAGAGCTACAGGAGCGAGCTTTGTGGTGACATCCACATGTTCTTGGTGGAGCCCACACCTGAGGTCTCAGGGGTGCATGACAACTCTTTGTGTTCCCCTTACTACAGCGCCATAAGAGCTGCTGCAGGTGAGGATGTGCTTCTGCTCCCTGAAAAAGGCCGAGATCATGAATGTACCTTCAGGAGGGGCCCTGGACCTGATGGCAGGAATGATGAGGTGGTGGGAGTGCCCACTAAAGAGATGCACTCCAAGCTGCCTTCCTGTGGGATTGAGCCTTGGCCTAGACAATGACACCCTTTGTGAAGAGGGCCATCCCTTTCACTGCATCCATTCATTCCATGATGGCTGCTGGAATAGTTCATGAGATCCTATGAGGAGGCGGTTCAGGGTGTTGGGATGGCAGTGAATGATGAGTCCCTGTGCTCAGACTGGAAGAACCAGTTCTTCCTCTCCTGCTCCCCAGAGGCACTGCTGGTCACTGCTGTCAGAAAAGATGGTACAAGGTGTACAAAGCTTGGGAGACCATGCACCTCCTCTCAGAAGACTGTGTGTTTGCTCTGCAGTAACCCTGCACCCCAGGCACTATTAGTTCATCTTGTACCCTACAGAATCTGTAGCAATCCACATCAAGGGTTATTATATTCTGGGTTAAGGTGTGTTGGAGAGGTATGGCAGCAGAGCGTGGTGAGAGAAGGAAAGAGCTGGAGGCTTGTGTGACACAGCTAGACAACAGTGCTCCAAGAAAGTCTGGAGGAGAGGAACAAGAGGAATGGGACAGAAGAATGTGGGGGGCATGGCAAATCAATGAAAAGAACATAACAGGAATGGAGGAAGGATTAGGACAAAAAAGGCAATGTAGGGAAAGGGAGAAAGGGTGTGTGAGACAGAGGGAAGGAAGAGCCGGGTCCAGATTTGCAGTCAGAAAAAGGAAGGATGAGAACAAGGCAAGGGGGGCTAGGGAAGGAATCAGAAGAGGGAGGTTTTCCTGCTTGCTGCAGCTCTGGCTCAGGAGAAGGTCAGGATGTTCCTAAATGGGAAGACTGGTTTTGTGCTCCTTATCCTCAGCACATGTGTCACTGTGTGTCTTGCTCAGCACAGTAGTAAGTGCCAGAGTCATTGAGTGAGGCAGCATCTATTGACAGAGACAGACCCTCAGCTTGTATGCCAGTGCTCCTGAAGCGACCATCACCAAAATCCTTCTCAAACTCTTCTTTGCCCATTTTCGCTGCATAAACCACAAGCTGCAAGCTGCTGTCCGTCTGCACTGCCTGCTTATACCAGTACATTGAGTAGTGATTTGTCTGCATGTCGGAACAGCTCAGGGTGACAGACTGGCCCACTCTGATGACTGTGTCAGGGGACTGTTTCAGGGTGCACCCTGGAAAGCAAAAGAAGAGGCAGTGAGGAGATGGGGTTGAAGAGGGAGCTGAGGAAGCCATATCCCCAACTGTATTCCTGTCTATCCAGGAAGACTTGGGGAATGCAGCACTGCCCACAACTGAATATGCAGCTGGTACAGTCACAGTGGAAGTGATGGAGCTGCTAAAGGGGGAGAGAGGCTCACTTACCCAGAGGGGCCAGGATGGCCACAAACAGCCAGTGGGAAAGCATGAGGATAAAGCTGTGTCTTTCCAGGAACCTGCCTGTGGCAGCAGCACAGAGACTGCTAGGTTGTAGTCAAGGCTGCCCTGTGAGTCCCTGGTGCAAGAGAGACTAAGTGAGGATGGGAGTGTTAAAGAGGGAGAGAAGGGTGTCCTGTGGGAGTGGTGAGAGCAGTGGGGAGTGTGAAAGGGGAAGAGGCTTTGTCTGACTTGTCGTGTTAGCAGAGGAGCACCACAGTGCTCCTTCCTCCATGCCCCTCAGCTGAAGGTGCAAATGAATCCCCCTGATTTTATTTTTCCCTGTACTGTAGGAGTGATTCTGTCCCTCAGAATTAAAGGGACAAAGAATCAAGGAGGAGGGCCCTGGTTTTCTGGGGATCCATAAGTTCCAGAGCCCACCCTGGAAAGGAAAGGGAGAAGCCTTGAGAAGGAGGAGAGATGTTGTGATAGGGAGGTGATGATCCTCCTCAAGCAGTAAGCAGAATAGGGCATGAACTGAGACAAAATGGAAAGGCAAGGAGGAGACAGAGTGGAATTGTGGAGAAAAGGGAGAGAAGAAACAAGACAAGCTACGGAGCGCGAGAAAGAATAAGACATGCTCTTCAGATCGTTTGGTGGCTCTTCCATCTCTCTGTGATAGACAAAAGACATTTTGATTTAGTTTGTGTCCTTTTCAGAAAGACTTGTTATGCACATGACAAGAAAAAAAAAAAAGCCACTGCAGGAGAGTGGTGAATTCCTGCACAATTTGTTCATTGCCTTAGGCAATGAAGTAATGTCAACAGCTGGTCATTCAATTGGGACAGCAACTCTGAAATGATGCAGGAGCCGACAGAAGGTTGAGTTCAGTTACTCGTGCGGGCTGGCATGGACACAAAGAACCAGCAGTGAACCACAATGCAAGAAAGCTCCGTCCTTTCAGGGAGCTGCCTTCAGTAGCTGCACAGGAAGTTTAGGCACCAAGGCATGTGTGTGGGGCTGGGCAGAGCAGTAGGACAACATGAATGGGAGAACAGTTTGGATGTCTGTGAGTACTGCAGAAGGACACATACAGTCACAGGAAATATACACTTTGCACAGATGTGGGGGTGAAATACCACACTTTGCACAGATGTGGGAGCACACACCAGAATATGCTGAGGCTGTGTAGGAGCCTGGGGGTGTGCAAAGTGGAGGGATGCTTCTGGTTTCCCTTCTCTTTTCCAAATCTCTTGAGAGCTAGGGGAATGAGGAAATGTTAGAAAAAAAAACACAACTAAGTTCCTTGCATTCTCCTTCTCTGAGGAATGGGTGGCTCCTTGTTTGTTTTTTTCCTATTGTAATTGTGTCTTTGTTTGTTTTTTGGATGTGTAATATCAGCAGAGCAGAGCAGCACCTACAGCTTCCATCAGGAAGCTCTGCAGCAGGCACTACTCAATCCCACTGCAGTTATTCAGTCTTACCCTGTGTAGCAGTCAAGAGCATGCCCATGCTACAAAGGAGAACAGTAGTCCGCACTGAGCTCTTTCTCTGATGAGAGTGGGAGGGGAACCTGCCCTGCCTCCCAAAAACCCTACTCATACAACCTCTCATGCTGGGACCCGAAGGGGTAGGAGTGACCGCGGGGTAGGAGTGACTGAGGCCAGGACCCTGATTGCTGCCTCTGCCCTGTGAACTCCCTCATCCAAGGTGGGTTTCCTCTCTGGCATGAGAGGCCTTTACTGTGAGGGAATAGAGCTGGGATGGAGACTGTGAGACCGTGAGGTCTGAAAGCAGCTTCATGGTGCATTTTCTTCTATTTTCCCGGGAGACCTCCCTGCTGTTCTCCCCACAGGCCCGGGAGATTCAGAATACCTCAATCCTCTGCACAGCACCCTCACGTGGCTCTCCTGAATGGGTGAAAACTCTGCACAGGAAGAGATCTGGGGAAACAAAAGAGCACAGGCTTGAAGAGTTGGGAGATGGGCAAGGGTGAAAGGAAAGCTGTTAACAAATCACAGACATGAAGGGAGCACCATGCAGAGTCCTTCTAAAGCAGCCCCTTTCTGTCTCCATGGGGCCTCTTGCGTGCTGTCCCTGAAGCTCAGCCTGGAGACTGGGAAGAGGAAGGAAGTAGAAGTGGGCCCTGTCATGGCTGATGTCCCTGGGGATGCTCCCCCTTCTCGTGCTGGGCAGAAAAGGATGATCACACAGCCCCAAAGCCAGTGTTTCTCTGTGGAAGACAGTCCTTGCAGAGGCATAAGGTCAAAGAGTATGGAGATGCAAGGCAGAAATATCTGGAGGAAGAGGGGAGCACTATAAAAGAGAGACTTGAAGATTGGTATGGGCAGTAGGCGAAAGCAAGATACGGGGGCAAAAGCTTCACAAGAAAGTTGAGAAATGGTGAATAAGCAAATATGAAGATGGTAGGGAAAATTGCCAACAAGAACTAGTGATTGTTGCAGGGCATGGAGAATGGAAGAGAACATGAGAAATCAATATTTGCACATGGAAGGTATTTCTGTGAACTAGAGATTTGTGCTTAGCGCTCTCAGCAATGAAGTCACTGTGTCTCACTTTCAGCACAGTAATATATGCCAGAGTCATTGAGGGAAACAGGTTCTATTGATAGAGATAGGCCTTCAGTTTGAATCCCACTACTCTTGAAGCGGCCATCACTGAAATCCTTCTCAATCTGTACATTGCCACCTTTAATTGCAAAAACAACCAATTCAAGGCTGGAATCCATATCCACAGACTGTTTGTACCAGTACATCTGAAAATGTGAAGTCTCCATTTGGGAACAGCTCAGTTTGACAGCCTGCCCCACTCTGCTGACTATGTCAGGGGACTGTTTCAGGGCCCAACCTGGAAAGAGAAATGGAGAAAAGGAGAATATATATCTGGGATGCACAGTGATAGAGTTGAGAGAGGAAGGGAGGCTTTCGAAAAAAATATTTTCCTCCACAATTATATGGCTATTTTATCTATACCATAAATATTTTTTGAGGGACAAAAAAGGGAAAAGCAGATCCAACAACCATTCCCACAAAGCCAGAGAGAAAACTGGGAGCAGTCATAGAGGCAATGATGCAGATACTGCAAGTTGTAAGTTGCAAGCTCACTTACCCATGGGAGCCCACATGAGCACAAGCACCCAGTGGGGAAGCATGAGAGAAGTGCTGTGTCCCTCTGGGAACCTGCCTTGTGGCAGCAGCACAAAGACTGCCAGGTTCCAGTGAAGGCCACCCCCTGAGCCACAGGCGCAAGAGAGCCAGAGTGAGCATGGGAGCGTGTGAAAGGGAGTGAAGGGTGTCCTGTGGGGGTGGGGAGAACAGTGATGAGCATGAAGGGGGAGGAGAGTTTGTCCGTTTTGTCATGTGAGCAGAAGAGCACCACAGTCCTCACTCTTCTGTGCCCCTCTGCTGCACGTTCAACTGTATCCCACTGATTTTATTTCTCCCAGTGCAGTAGGAATGATCCTGGATTGTTCAGAGCAAAATGTACAAATGATCATGTGGTAGTGCTGGGAAAAAGCAAGAACACTCCCACCTCTGTTCCCCAGCTGAGAGTGGGATGTGGCCTCTGATGAATGTTCTCCATACTTCCTGAGCATTCTGAGTTGTGCTAGGTGGCTCTAAGATGGAGGTCTTATCTTGCTGCCACATGCTTGTTAGTGCCACCTGCACAGCACAGATCAGAGGGGAGAGCTGTAGCTGTTGAGGAGACTTCTGTTGCTGTGGATGAGATGTCCTCTGTGGAGGAAAGCCACTACCTCCCCCTTAGGCTGGGGCAAACAGGAGGGACAGGGTCATGCAGACAAACTCCTAGACTAAAACATCCCCTTTCCTTGGGGCAGTATGGAGAGAATTAGGCCAAAAGAGAAAAGATATGGTAAGAGAGGTGTCAAATACTGCAGATATGTAGGGAAGGACGGTGAAGGAAAGTGAAGAAATAGGCTGGAAAAGCAAGAGGGATTGGAGTCAGGTCATGTGTGCTGCATGGAGAAGTAGGAAGAGAGAAAAAAAGGAAGAAGGGGGAAGAGAAGGGGAGTCAGAAAAGTGTGAAAGGTGTGAGGAAAGTGGATATGGTGTGACCGACAGTAAAAGGAGGAGGAGGCAAGGAGCAATGGCAAGGGGAGGAGAGAGAGCATGAAATGTGAGTCTAAGCTATCTGTGAACACTGGGGAAGAAAGAATTTAAACTTTGCACAGATGTGGAGTTCTGGCCTGATCATCCTGAGTGTGTGCAAGGTGAAGGAATACGGAGAGTTCCCCTTCAATTTATCCAGTCTCATAGGAGCTAGGGCGATGAGGAACTCTTAGAAAGGACACACTGAAGTTCCCTGTGTTTTTGCTGTCTGAGACATGTGTGACTGCTTGTTTTTTTTTTGTTTGTTTGTTTGTTTTGTTTGTTTGATTGATTTTTTTAAATATCATTGTTATAAAGGGACAAATCCTCTGAGCTAATTGATTTGCCAGTATGCTTTATTGTAAATAGCAAGCAAGCAGCACTGGGCGACTGGGGAGTCTCTGCTCCACCAATGGCGCATGCTTATAGCCCGTGGAAGCACCTTTTTATTCCTTTCTTATCTTCGTTTCTTGAAAGTTCCTCCTTTTCTGCACATGTCCTTCCTTGTTACTACGGGATCTCCCAAGCCCTCTGATAAGTCTTTTTGGTTGAGGGCTCCTCTTTTTCCTCGGCGAACTTTTTACCGTTCTGTTAGCAAGCATGAACCCTTCAAACTTCTTTGTTTCAACCAGTTTGCATAACCTTGAGCTCTCTATTACTACTTCAGCAGTTATTATGGCAACATTCTGTCTTCTGCTAGCTCAGGGACTGCATTATTGTATTGCAGCATCATGTCCTTTGCTATCTCACGGATTACATTTTTGCTCACTACACTATTGTTCTGTCATGGAAACCCCTGAGAATCATAGTGTGGAGGTCGGCAAGTCTATGTCTCACCCTGAGACCTCTTGGGTTGAGAATCAAGTCATGGCTTTATGGGGTCCTGAGCAGGTCTTGTCTATGGGCACCTGGTTTCCTAGCCCATCTCTCCCTGTGATTGGCAACAGAGGGGAGAACACAGATTCCGTTGAATGCGGGCTCCCAGTCCCAGTCCAGCTCCCACTACTGTTTTTTCCCCTTGGACAGTCACCAGCATCTCCCTTTCATCTGCAAAGGGAATTGAATCCAAAGGGGACTTAAGGTTTCTGATCAGAACAATAAAGCTGATGTTCTTACTAAGCTCCCAGGAGGCTGACTTTGTGGATGAGTGTAACCACTAGCTCCTGCTGCCAAGGGCAGGGACAGGATACCGACTTCTCTCTCCAGGATTGTGGCATGGGAAAGCCTGAGAGGAGGGAGAGAGTAGGACTCAGCACTCTCACAGCTGCCCTGGCCCCGTGCCTCACTGCCTGGGTGATTCCTGAGTGACTTCGTTTGCCTCTGGATGGGATAGTGTTCAAGATGGGACAAAAAGTCCTTCATGCTGTGGTGCTCCTTGGTTCATGTCTTGGCCAGGATCCCAGCAGCTCTCTCCATGCCTACCAGGGGGGCCGTAGCAGAGTACTACTAGGTCCTATGCCTGTCCTTTGGGAAGACCTTGCTGTGGTGTCACAAAGTTCCCTCACAAGCAGACAAGTTGGGAGAACAGAAGTAGGAGAGAAATCATTCCCAAGGGCACCCAGAGGAGGCCTCCTGGAGGAGCCTTACTGGAGAATGTGGAAAAAAGAAAACAAGCTTGGGGCAGGAGGGAGCGGTGGAGAGAGATTAGGAAGCAGTGATAAGCCAAGGCGGGGACTGGCAGTACCAAGAATCCATGGACCTGGTAGGGATATGAGGGCTTGGCTTGCGTCGGGCTGAGGTGGCAGGTTCTGGCAGTGCCCTATAAATCCATCGCCAGGCTCAGCAAGCCGCACAACCCCACCTCAAGGACAGGCGTACTCCAGTGCAATGGGAACAATGCAGGGACACATCTGCGTTACATTCCTGTCTGGTTGTCTCCTGGTGCTGGGGTGCATCGCGGCGCCTCACCAGGTAAGAGAAGTTTTTCCTTAGGGCTTTAGAGAGCTTGTGCAGAGACACAGGGCAGGGAAGCAGGGAGCAGAGGGGAGACTGGAGATTTTGTCAGAGGACAGGGACCGTCTCATACAATGTGTAAGCAGTGGGGATTGGGTTCTGAGGGAGACTCTGTCAAGGACTCGGAGGACTGAGTCAAATGTGTCCTTTCAGAATGCTGGCAGCTTTGACCACACTCGTGCAGACCACAACAACTTCAACAGAAATAGGGTGAGTAGAAGTGGGCTCCATGTGGACATGGCTTCCTGTAGCTTTGGCTTGAGAGGAAAGAGGTCCCTGCAAAAAGAGGAAGTAACAATTTTATGGAGGGGAGGCTATAATGGTAGGATGAGGCCACTGGTGATAACTTCAGAATGAACTAGTGGGTGGAGGAAAATGTCACAGACCCACAGCCTTCAGGGCACTGAGCAAAAATGTCTGCCAAAAGAGGTCAAAATCTTACCTGAAAAGGACTTGCACAGCAAGGCAGTTACGCAGGGAGACTGGAGTTCTGAGGATCTCTTTGCTTTTTCTGTCCCCCCTTTTCTGCCCCAGGGCTGACTCACACTTCTGGCAGAGAGTATGTGTCTCTGACTTAGTAGAATTTCTCTAGCTCAACTTCTGCCATCGCCTTTCAGGCCTTTTCTGAGTACTTATAAAAGCCTGCTCTAACTTCTCTCCAGCAACCTTTGCAGAGTGGGTGGCTGCAGCAGAACACCCTTTGCCTTTTGTCTCCTGACTGGACAAACCCAACACCCACCACCAGTCCAAGTCTGTATTATGTAGAGTCGGTGAACAGCTGAAGAGAGGAGGGTGAGAAGGTGATTCAGAGCCTGAACAAGTAAGGAAAGTAAATGGAGGAAAAGCAGAGAACAGTAAGAAGAAACCAGAATTTGCCTTAAGAAGGCAGAGAAGGGGAGTAAGAGAACAAAGCAGTAGCACTCCTAAATAAACAGCTGTGTGTGCTGGGAGTAGGTGCTCTGATTGCATGGAAACAGTAGTGCTGTGTTACTCTAGCTCTTGTGTCACTGTGTCTTGCTTACTGCAGTAATATGTGCTGGAGTCCTACTTCCCTGGAGGTGATTTCCAAATGCCTTCAACAAGAAAAAGAAAAGGGAGATTTTTAAAGAAACAATGCAGCTACTGCAAATTGAACAGAGCTCATTTATCCAGGCATCCAACATGACCACAAGGACCCAGTTGGGAAGCAAGAGGAAAAGGCTGTGTATTCCCATATCTGTGAGTCGGATTGGGGATGTCCTGGCCAGTACCCTCTCCTTCCCCTTTCTGTCTCACATGATTGTGATCGCAGAGTGCCAGAAAATAGAGTAGACCAGGTTTCCCCTTTTGGGCAGGAGTCCCCTGCTCCTTAGAAAAATCTCCCTAAAAAATGAAAATATCCTCTCAAGTTAGAGAGGCCAAGCTGATTGCTCATGTCTTTCAACAATGAAACAACCTCAGCAACCTAAAAACAGAGTCTGACGGAGAATGCCAGGATAACACTTAGAGTTGAGATTCTTTGGAAATACAGTGGTGCAGTAGAATAAGAGCTCAATGTTTTCCATGGGAACAACAGGGCATGCTCAGTAAGGTCAGCAGAGCTTTCAAGCAAAATTGTGGCCCCCTTGAGGGAACGTGGGAGAGCTGTGGCCCCATCTCAGTCCCTCTGCACTCCCAGGAATTGTCTTGGGAAGGAGGGACAGGGCAGCAGGGAATTGGATTCATTCATTCCATAATGGCTGTTGGAATGGACTGTGAGCCATGATCCCATTCTTCCACACATGCTCCCCAGAGACGCTGCAGGTCATTCTTGCCAAGAGCTTGCTGGACCACTGACAGCAAACAAGTGAGCTAGAAGAAAGCATTGCACTCACTGCCCACCTCCTGTGTCTCTGCAGGCAGAAGAGACTCAACAAGGTGTATAAAGCTTGGGAGTCTATGCACCTCATGGCAGAAGGCTGTGTGTTCACTCCACAGTATCTCTGCACCCTGGTTCTGTAAGTCCGTCTTGTTCTCTGCAGGATTTGTAGCAAGCTTCACTACATATCAAGGTAAGGTGTGTGGGAGGGTGGGGGGACAGATTGTGGTGAGTGGAGGAAAAGAGCAAGGCTGGAGGCTTGTGTGACACAGCTAGACAACAGTGCTCCAAGAAAGTCTGGAGGAGAGGAACAAGAGGGAGAGAACTTGATCAAGGTAAGGAGGGACTTAACAGACCTGGAAGACAGATTAGGAAGAAAAAGGCAACATGGCCAAAAGATGAAGGTATGTGTGAGAGAGAGGAAAGGAAAAGCAGGGCCTGGAGTTGCAAACTCGGAAAGAGCAAGGATGAAAATGAGGCAAGAGGGGCTAGGGAAGGAATGAGAAGGGAAGTTTTTCTGCTTGCTGCAGCTCTGACTCAGGAGAAGGTCAGGATGTTCTTGAATGGGAAGATTGTTTTTGTGCTCCATATCCTCAGCACATTCGTCCCTGTATCCTGCTCAGCACAGTAGTAAGTGCCACTGAGTAGTACGCGTTATTGAGTAAGGCAGCATCTGTTGACAGAGATAGACCCTCAGCGTGTATGCTAGCACTCCTGAAGCGACCATCACCAAAATCCTTCTCAAACTCCTCTTTGCTGCAGCCTGTTGTCCATCCTCTCTGCCTGCTTATACCAGTACATTGAGTAGTGATTTGTCTGTATGTTGGAACAGCTCAGGGTGACAGACTGGCCCACTCTGATGACTGTGTCAGGGGACTGTTTCAGGGTGCACCCTGGAAAGCAAAAGAAGAAGCAGTGAGGAGATGGGGTTAGGGAGGGACCTGAGGAAACCATATCCCCAACCGCATTCACGTCTACCCAGGAAGGCATGGGGAATGCAACAGTGCCCACAACTGGATACGCAGCTGGTGCAGCTACAATGGAAGTGATGGAGTTGCTAAAGGGGGAGAGAGGCTCACTCACCCAGGGAGGCCAGGATGGCCACAAGCAGCCAGTGGTGAAGCATGAGGAAAAAGCTGTGTCTTTCCAGGAACCTGCCTGTGGCAGCAACACAGAAACTGCCAGTTTGTAGTCAAGGCTGCCCCCTGAGTCTCTGCTACAAGAGAGATGGAGTGAGAATGGGAGTGTGAAAGTGGGAGAAAGAGAAGGGTGACTTGTGGGGGTGGTGAGAGCAGCGTAGAGTGTGAAGGAGGAGGAGAGTTTGGCTTGTCCTGGTAGCAGAAGAACACCACAGTGCGCCTTCCTCCATGTCCCTCAGCTGCAGGTGCAAGTGTATCCCACATTTTATTTCTCTTTTTGCTTTTGGAATGATTTTGGATCCCTCAGTGAAGAAGGATCAGAAATGCAAAGAGGAGGGCTCTGGTTGTGCAGGAAAATGGGAGAACGCTCCCACCCCTTTTCCCTAACCAAGAGTGGAATTTGGGCTCCGCTGGCCAATACCATCTCCTCCACTTCCTATCTTACATCCCATGCCTGTGATCCTGGGACACCGGGACAAGGAGCCAGCCATGGCTCCCCCACTGGGCAGGTGTCTCTTGCTTTGTCTGGTGCACACGGGTTGCAGACTTGAGAGGTGCTCAGAGAGTCTGAGACGCAGACTGTGGAGCAGGGCCCTCATAGAGCTAGGCTGGGCAATGCACATTGCAGCTGAGAAGAGGCTAGGTTTGCTGTGGCCATTGAAAGGGATCCACAAGTTCCTCCACAATTTCTTTGGTGTTCGGGGGTGGCAAGGTGCTGTGGTGCCAGTGTGCACTTTGGCAGGCAGACTGTGAAGCAGGTGAATTAATTCTTTCCCCACTCCTTTCCCCCTACTCCTGCCCAGGAGGTCACATGATTACCTGCAGGAAACAAACCAGAGCAGTGGAGTGGTCACTGCAGGGTGGGATATAGGTGGCAGTGTGTATGCACGGAGCTTCCTCCAGTCCTCAAGCAGTTTTGCTGATACAAGGCACTGAAGTCTGCAAGCAGAAATGCCCAGAGAAGAGACCACGTGCCATGTGTGACAGACTTCCTGCTTGCATGCAAATGTCTGCAGATTTGTCTTCTGCATGCAAAACACCACAGAATCTTGGTCTGTGGGTGTTGCTGTGCTGTGTGCCCATCACATCCTGCTGTTTTAATTCAGTTGTTTCCTAGATGTTCTAGGATCAAATGTGAGCTACTCAGACACGTAGGACCTGCCTGTGGCTGCTTTAGCCATGAAGCCTGTGTCCAAACCACAGGACACCTTGAATACTCTCCATGCTTAGTGAACCATTTTGATTGCTGCCATGAGACTCTTAAGTTAGAGGTCAGGTCTTGCTGTCACATGCTTATTGGCGGCACCAACACAGCACAGATAAGAGGGAAGAACTGTAGTTGTGAAAGAGGCTTTTGTGGCTGTGGAGGAAACATCCTCAGTGGAGCAAAGACACTCCTCCCTAATAGACTGGGACAAGCAATAGCAGAAGTGTCATGTGGCCAAGCTCTCATATCCAAATGCCCCATTCTTTAGGGGGAGTATGGAGTTAATTAGGTCAGAAGGCAAAAGGTGTGAGAAGCAATGTGGCAAATATGGAGGGAACTTACAGAGGTATGGTGAAGGAAAGCCAAGAAGGGGCTGGAAAAGCAAGAGGAAATGGAGTTAAGTGAAAGGATGTGTGGAGAGCGAAGAAGCTGGAAGAGAGACAGAAGCAAGAGGAGGGAGGAGAGAGGGAGGTAGCCATGGAAGGGGTGAGGAAAGTGGATATGGTGTGACGGAGAGTAAAAAAAGAGGGAGGCAAGGAGCGATGCAAGGGGAGGAGAGAGGCTGGACAAATCACCTTTGGGAAACTGAAAAAAGGGAAAAGGAAAGTTAGGAAACTGTGGAACTAGTAAGTAGAAAGGGCCTGTCCTGCCTAGTGCAGCATGGCTGAGGAGGAAGACAGGAGCCTTCTGTGCAGGGAGAGATTTGTGCTCAGCTCCCTCAGCAGCCTAGTCACTGTGATTCACTCTCAGCACAGTAATATGTGCCCGAGTCATTGAGAGAGGCATGATCTATCGAGAGGGTCAGACTGTCTCCTTGTATCTCACTGCTCTGGAAATGGCTTTGGAATTCCTCCTCAATAGTAGCTTTAGAACCTTGAATTGCAGAAACCACTAGGATCAGCCTAGAATCCTTCCCCAAAGGATTGTACTGCTTGTATCAGGACATCAGTGTGCTGGTAGATTTCTTCTCAGAGCAACTCAAGACTCACAGTCTGTCCTTGTCGTATGACAGTGTCAGGGGACTGTTGCAGAGCCCACCCTGGAAGGAAAAAGAAGAAGCCTTGATAAGAAGGGGAAGAAATGTCTTGATGGGGAGATGCTGATCTCATCTCACTCAAGCAGCAAGCAGAACAGGACATGAACTGGGACAAAATGGAAAGGATAGGAGGAGTCAGAGTAGAGTAGTAGAGAAGAGACAGAGAAGGAACAAGGCAAGCTGCACAGTACCACAAAGGATAGGACAGCTCTTCAGATCCGTTGGTGACTCTTCCTTTGCTCTGTGACAGAAAAAAAGAAAGACATTTTGGGTCAGTCTGTGTCCTTTACAGAAAGACTTCTTATGCACATGAGAAAAAAAAAGCCACTGAGAGTGGAGGATTTAGATCATTCGTTCGTTGTTATGTAACCTTAGAGAATGGAGCAATGTCAACAGCTGGTCATGCAGTTGGGACAGCACCTATGAAATTATGCAGGAGCCAAGAGATGCGTTGAGTTCACTTACCCACGAGGGTCAGCATGGCTACAAAAAAACAGCAGAACACTGTGTGGAAAAAAAGCCCCGTCCTTTCAGGGAGCTGCCTTTAGTAGCTGCACGGGCAACTTGGGCACCAAGGTGTTTGAAAAGGAAGTGCTAAAGTAGGAAGAGACACTGTGGAGATGGGCTGGGCAGTAGGAAAGCATGAAATGTGAGAAGAGTTTGACTGGCTGTGAACACTGGGGAACGACACATGCAGTCATGAGAAGTCTAGATTTTGCACAGATATGGGGCTGTGGATTGCATGCACCAGAATATGCTAGGTTTTGCAGAAGCCTGAGTGTGTGGAAGGTGGAGGGATGCTGAGGGTTCCCTCACTCCTTATCTAGTCTCTTGAGAGCTAGGAGAATGAAGAACTGGTGGACAATATCTTTGGGAGAGGAGGGTAATTGCCTGTGGAGATGACCAGGACAGTGTGTGTGCTGACAGGGGAGGGAAGGAAGGAAGGAAGGAAGGAAGGAAGGAAGGGAGGAAGGAAGGAAGGAAGGAAGGAAGGAAGGAAGGAAAGAATTCTCAACAGCATGGAACAAGAGGGCAGGAATGAAGGAAAGGACATGTCATGGATCAGGGCCTGCCTGTCCTCTTCCCTCTGCCTTTCTGATGGCAGGCAGTAGCTCAATTTCTTAGGCCCTCTTCATGGGGCCTGGTGCTATCCTAGGGAGACTCTGTCTGTCTCAGGCTGGTGGTGCCTCTGCGCAAGGGCTTTTCCCAGAGACTGAGAGCATCTGTGCTCTCATTGCTGCCTCTGCTCTGTGAATGCACCCATCGAAGTTGGGTTTCCTGTCTGTCAGGACAGGGCTTGACCCTCAGTGGGATGGAGCTGTGATGGAGCCTGTGATACCATGAGGGTCTGAAAGCAGCTGTATTGATTATTCTCTCCTCTTTTCTCATGAGACCTCCATGCTGTTGTGCCTATAGGCTTGGAAGAGAAGGAAATAGAATTGGGCCCTGTCATGGTTGGTGTCCCTGGGCATGTTCCCACTTCTCATGGTGGGCAGGAAAAGAAAAATTATGTTGTCCCCCAAGACACTGTTTCTTTGAGGAAAAGAGGCATGAGACAAAGACTAGACAGGTGCAAGGTAGAAAAATGTGGAGAAAGAGGTGGAGCCTGCGGCACTGTGCAGTCCACCTGCATTCCAGACAACGTTTTCCTCTCTCAACTGCTAGAGCATGAGCTGGCGTAGCCATGGGAAGTGCCCAGGGCACTTCACCCTTTCTTTCCTGCCATTCACTGTGCCTTTCTTCTGCTATGTCAGTCATTATCACATTATCATCCCCTTGTTCCTGACCTGTGCACGGCCACTACTCCTTAATCTCTCCTAGCCTCCCATGAAGGAGCAGAGGGCAATAGGCTTTCTCTGGAGTTGACGCTGGCCAGCTGCATGATGTCCTTTGTGTCCTGCAGCATCTCCCACATGGTTAGTTAGGTTCATGGTGACCTCAAATTCATCTGACAGGATTCTGTCCTGTGTTTTGTCCCTTTCAAGGCCACCTTTTACCCCATCATGCTCTATTTCTCCTCCAGCATCATCCAGAAGGTCAAGGATAGGTGCATTCCAATGCTTCAGAGCAAGTTCTAGGCCCCAGATCCCCGGGGTTTCCTGACCAGCATTCTCCATGCTGGCACAAGCAATGAGCATGATGTGCCTTTGGTTTCATCTGTCCTGACCCTTTCCTCCAGGTTACAGGTGATGCAAGTCCCAACATCAGTCAGACATCTGCTCTTCCTCTGCTGCTCTTCTCCCAAGGCCAGCCAGCCACTACAGGACTTCCCCAAGAGCATTTTTACCCCTTTCACCACTCCCACAAGGGTTTAACCCTGGGAATTTCTGTGCCACAAGACACCATGCGCATTTCAAAGTTCTCAGTTTCCATGTTGCACATTCATGGCAGAAGTGTGTGGGTTGGTGCCCATGCCCAGTCCTGTCCTGCTGGAGAAGACTGTGTCCCCATCTTCAGGGAACTGTCCTACTCATACTTTGCTCACCTTCCACAGGTCCTTGCACATTTCTGGGTTCACTGTGCATGAAGTTCCAAGCAGCTTTGGGTTTGATGTTGAGGAAGGTCAGTCAGTTCTGACTCTCAACACTTGGTCCAATCTCCAGTGAGTCTGCAGCCAGCATAGAACCTCAGTTTTGGGTTAAGACTCTAGTCCACTTTGAATCCATCTTTAAGGACACTCCCAGCAGCTATTGCCAGAGATTCCAGTCAGCTCTGGCTTCCAGATGTGGGTCCTACTGCCACAAGAAACCTGGCAATTTTCAGTCCTGATTCTGGAGGTGACCTGCCTGGGGATGTGCTTAAATTTGTGGCAGGCTTCCATGGGGCTCTGGCTAAGCTGGGGTAAGGCTCCAACCAAGCCCATGTCCCACCTCTGGGTCCCACTTGGCCTCATGTAGCCTAAGATTTCATGGGTTTTCTCCACCTCCAGTTTTGTGACCTTGGTGAGTCATGTGCCAGATGCCTGACACTGCTTTGGGTGGTTATCTGCTGCAACTCCCACAAGGTTTCCCGGCAGTGCAAAGGTAGAATTTGCAGAGGCAACATCTGCACCCCCTCCAAGCTGTCGTGCTCATTATGGTCTTGATTTGTGACTTTTGTTTCCCACCAGTAGTTCTGTTCAAACTCAGAACTCCATGGATCCAACTTGAAGCAAGTAGAGTCGCCCACAGAAAGGAGGCAGCTCTGCTTTTCCCCTGGGCAGGGACACAAGGGCGTGGGAATTGTGCTGAATTGCAAGATTTCCTCTTTGAGCCATGGCTGCTTCACAGCTGCAAAAGGAGACCCCCTCATATGTGCATTATGTCCGCCCTTATCTTTGCATAGTGTCTAGGAGAGGTAATTCTCTTCATCTCTAATTCCCTTAGAATTAGGGCAGGACATGCCTGAGTGTCTTGGTTGCCTGGGGAGGAGGAACAAGGCTTGATGCAGGCAAGCTGTGGCCTCCAGCAAGAGGGAGCAGTCTAGATGCCTAGGTTTTCTCTGCAGATCAGGAAAGGTGAGGGAGTGCAGAGGAGGCAACTGAAGACCTGTGGATCTTTCTTGGAGTACCAACTAAAGGAAAGGCCATTTTGGAGAAAAAGGCCAGGGGCCTTTTGATTAACCACTACTGTAGTGGTGTCAGGTGAGCAAACAGCCCCTTGGGCAGAGGGGAATATATTGGGAGGAGCGGCTTAAGGGAGTAACACTGAAAGTGGAGCATCCCAGAGTGGGGACAGATGCCTCATTGCTGAAACTGCAATCCCACGGAACAATCCCACACTGAGGGGAACCTGGCTGCAGATCTGAGCTGCAAGAGGACATGTGACACGGAAACAGAGTAAGGAAGAGTGGTGTGCGTGTCCCAAGCTCCATTCAGCAGTTCCGAGTGCCGCCTCGTGGCCGAAATGTGCAGTGCACCGACTCAACGACGCATTCCCCCTTCACAGGGATTATCTGTGAGGCTGCACTCTTCTGGCGGCTCTTTACATGGACATGCTGTCCAGAGCCAGCCTCGCATCAGGTTCATCTCTTCTCCCTATCCCAGGTGTACGGTGTTGTACATGGAGGAAACAGCGCCTGCAACATCTGGATTCACTTGCAATACAGAAAAGGAGAGGTAATGCTGAGAAGCCAGACATCTGGGATATGTTCTTGGCTTGAGTGCCAAGGAGAGATGCCATTCCTGCCTCTTCCTGACTCTCTCTTTTCCTTAGCACTACAGCTACTGGAGTGGGCTGATGGCCACCAGCAAGAGGCTCTTCCCAAGTGAACATCTTGGAGAGCCTCAAAATATTCTCTGCGCTTAGGAAACAGACCGAATTACCACAACAGTAAAATACTTATTTTCTAGCACAGTGGCTTTTGGTCTCTCTGTCAGGATCTGGGCATATGAGCTGCTTGACTGACGCCTCACTTTATTTCTGCTGAGCTCTGGGAACTCTCAAGGATGGGAAGAGAACTCCAGCATTCAGACATTCACTCCCCTGTCTACCATACTCCCTTCTCCTCTCCCTCCCTCCCTCCCTCTCTCCCTCCCACTCACACTCTCCCAACCAGTCTGCAGAGTGGGCGTCACACCCCAGAGGAGGCCAGAACTAGGACATACCCCTCCCCTATCCAGAGCTAGGCAAGTTCTCCTCTATCCACCTTTAAAGAGGATGTTCCCAGGGAGACAGGCTCTCTCTTCCTGCACTTCCCCACTGTACCTTAGTTGGGGTCTCCATGATTCTTCATTTCCAGAGAAATGAATCTCAGTCCTGGTTGTTGCTGATCCCTGGGAGGCCCTGATCTACCATCTGATCCAGATTCACCTGTGGGAATCATTTTCAGGAGACTCATAGTGGGGGGGAATTGGGGGCATGGATTATTGGAAACAGAGGCAGAGGACCTGAATACACATATGTGGATGCAAATATATACACATATGTCTGTGCACACCTGCAATTGCACACAGACAGCATTTCATCCATGCCATTCTCAGTATTACACATTCAATTCTGTTCTTCCTCTACATCCTCCTCCTCCCTTGGTCAGCAGGGATGTCTCCTGATGTGGTAAGGAAACATGGGAACCCCTGAGAATCATAGTGTGGAGGTAGGCAAGCCTATGTCTCACCCTGAGGTCTCTTGGGTTGAGAATCAAGTCATGGCTTTATGGGGTCCTGAGCAGGTCTTGTCTATGGGCACCTGGTTTCCTAGCCCATCTCTCCCTGTGATTGGCAACAGAGGGGAGAACACAGGCTCCGTTGAATGCAGGCTCCCAGTCCGGCTCCCACTACTTGGAAGTTCACCTTGGAAAGTCACCAGCATCTCCCTTTCATCCTCAGGGAGGCTGGATGAGGCTCAGAAGCCATTGGTCCTGCTGTTTCTGCTGTGAGAAGCACCACTGGGGCTGTGGGCTCTGCTGTGAGAACAGGGCCGCCTCAAGTACCTCACTATAGTTCTCCACTGGATGCCACCACCCTCTCATCTCCAGGGCCCAGTGGCTGTGACCCTGCTATAGTCTCTCCCCTGGGAATCACAAAGGGGATTGAAGGTTTCTGATCACACCAATAAAACTGACGTTCTTACTAAGCTCCCAGGAGGCTGACTTTGTGGATGAGTGTAACCACTAGCTCCTGCTGCCAAGGGGAGGGGCAGGATACCTGGCTTCTCTCTCCAGGCTTGTGGCACTGGAAAGATGCTGGGAGTTAAATCAGAGGAGGATGCAGTGGCTGGTTCCTGTGCCACATCTGTCTGGGAAGAGAGGTAGACGCTTTGGGAGCCTGTACAGCTGGGTTCATGTGCCAGCTTTGAGAGAAAACTTAGGGTTTGGCTGTACGGATTTGGTAGGACTTCTCTCTCCAGGATTGTGGCATGGGAAAGCCTGGGAGGAGGGAGAGAGTAGGACTCAGCACTCTCACAGCTGCCCTGGCCCTGTGCCTCACTGCCTGGGTGATTCCTGAGTGGCTTCGTTTGCCTCTGGATGGGATAGTGTTCAAGATGGGACAAAAAGTCCTTCATGCTGTGGTGCTCCTTGGTTCATGTCTTGGCCAGGATCCCAGCAGCTCTCTCCATGCCTACCAGGGGGGCCGTAGCAGAGTACTACTAGGTCCTATGCCTGTCCTTTGGGAAGACCTTGCTGTGGTGTCACAAAGTTCCCCCACAAGCAGACAAGTTGGGAGAACAGAAGTAGGAGAGAAATCATTCCCAAGGGCACCCAGAGGAGGCCTCCTGGAGGAGCCTTACTGGAGAATGTGGAAAAAAGAAAACAAGCTTGGGGCAGGAGGGAGCGGTGGAGAGAGATTAGGAAGCAGTGATAAGCCAAGGCGGGGACTGGCAGTACCAAGAATCCATGGACCTGGTAGGGATATGAGGGCTTGGCTTGCGTCGGGCTGAGGTGGCAGGTTCTGGCAGTGCCCTATAAATCCATCGCCAGGCTCAGCAACCTGCACTACCCCTGCCTCAAGGATACAGGTACCCCTGTGCAAAGAGACAGCAATGCAGGGACACATCTGCGTTACATTCCTGTCTGGTTGTCTCCTGGTGCTGGGGTGCATCGCGGCGCCTCACCAGGTAAGAGAAGTTTTTCCTTAGGGCTTTAGAGAGCTTGTGCAGAGACACAGGGCAGGGAAGCAGGGAGCAGAGGGGAGACTGGAGATTTTGTCGGAGGACAGGGATCGTCTCATACAATGTGTAAGCAGTGGGGAATGGGTTCTGAGGGAGACTTTGTCAAGGACTCCGAGGACTGAGTCAAATGTGTCCTTTCAGAATGCTGGCAGCTTTGACCACACTCGTGCAGACCACAACAACTTCAACAGAAATAGGGTGAGTAGAACTGGGCTCCGTGTGGACAGGGCTTCCTGTAGCTTTGGCTTGAGAGGAAGAGGTCCCTGCAAAAAGAGGAAGTAACAATTTTATGGAGGGGAGGCTATAATGGTAGGATGGGGCCACTGGTGATAAAATGTCACAGACCCACAACCTTCAGGGCACTGAGCAAAAATGTCTGCCAAAAGAGGTCAAAATCTACCTGAAAAGGACGTGTTTAGCAAGGCAAGCACATAGGGAGACTGGAGCTCTGAGTAACACCCGGCTTTTCTGTGCCCCTTTGCAAAACAAGCTGCATAGCAGAGTGGAAAGTGACAGCTCTTCTGAGCTCTGGGAAAGGCTGGCATCAGAGTTGGTGCATGTTTCTCAGGTCCTGGACCAGGGCTGTCTGGAAAATCCTCAGATGCAGAACCACCCCCTGGTCCTATGACCTGTTCCAGGGTTGACTCACTCTTCTGGCAAAGAGGTTGTGTCCCTGATCAGTAGGATTTCTCTGGCTCAACTTCTGCCCATCACCTTTCAGGCCCTTTCTGAGCATCTCTGAGAAACGTCTGCTCTAACCTCTCTCCACCTTCCTTTGGAGAGTGGGAGGCTGCAGCTGACCCTCCTTTGCCTTTTGTCTCCTCACTGGATACACCCAGGACCCAGCACTACTCCCCAGCTGCCGTGTGTTCCAGCCCCCAGTGCCTCCAAGGCCTCAGCTAGACATCTCCCTCTTCTTGGAGGCACAAACTGGCTCCATTGTTCAGACATGGGCTCCACAGAGTGGATCAGGGAAGGATTTATCCCTCTCGTGGCACTGAGAGCTCCACAATGCTTAGCAGAGTCCAGCGTATAGTGGATTATTCCCTCAAGGTATTGTATTGCCACCATGGACACCTGTGGCTTTTTTCTATTGGTCTTGTTCCTGATTCACTCATTCTAGGCTCATCAAATATGTGGTTTGTGTCCATTTAGTACATTTACCTTCTTGCAACAGATGGGGCAGATCTTCCCCATCACATTTAATACTTGATGAAGTTTTTTTGTTCCCAAAGCTCATATTCCCCAAGCTTACATTTTTCTCACCAGCAGGCTATTATTAGGCTCGACAGCAAAATCTGCATCACTGTCAGTTTGAACAACAATAACATAAGTTTAAATTGAGTTTCTTTGATGGATGATACTAGCCAGAACAAGTAGCTGCTTAGACTGTTCCCAAATGCAGAACCAAGCCCAGAAGTGTCCAAGCAGTGGGGAAGAATGCAGCATAGTCGGATCTATTCAGCTGCATAATGTCAGTCTACACATTTAAAAGTCTAAAGTTCTCCGTAGAATGATGGGAGGATGCAGATGACTTCACGTTATGGGGTGTCATATCTTTCTGGACAAAAATATAACCCCTGGAGAAGTTGTCTTGTGCGAGAAAGAGATGGCGTACTTGGAACTCAAGGAGAGTCCCAGAAACTGGGAGACACAATGCTTTAAGACAGGGGACTCTAGGGACTTAAAAGAAGGGACATTGCTCATGAAAAAGGGATTCAGAAACATGGGGAGAAAAAGAAAGAGAAAAAGAAAAAGAAAGAGAAAAAGAGAAAGAAAAAGAGAAAGAAAAGGACATGTAATCCAGTTACCTGAAAACTGAAAATCTATTGGTGACCTGGGTCCATACCATTCCCAACAAAGTGATCTAATAATATCCATAATTTTTCATTCCCTCTGCCCCATAGGCTCAGTATAGCAATACATCTTTGTTTTCTGTGAAATGGCTACTGAGAAGCCTAGTTTGTGAGCTCCACAGGCCATCCTTCCCCCTACTGGCTATCAGCGACTTCCATTCCTCCTGGAGGGACTGGGGACCCCACCTCTAGTGCTAAGAAAGAATTGGGGTTTTTTGGATTCTTTTGGGGAGGGACTTTTGTCACGATCCAGTCTCAGAGGGCATTCCTGTGGGTTTTTGTTTTGTTTTGTTTTTGTTTTTGCTTTTTTCTCCAGCCTTAATCAGGTCATCCTAATTTTGCTAGGGGCCCCTTCCTCCATCAACCAGAATAACTCAACTTTTGTGTCTTGTGAGTTGATCTTGGCTCCCCTTGGCCCCTTTGAGCTATGGTGACCCACCCCAGCTTCCCCAGAACTCTTGTTGGAGAGTGTTCTCAACCACCTCAAAACCTTCATCTCTCCTTTTTCTCTATCATCTAGACCCTCTCTGCCAATACTGAACTTTTTATTTTAGGTGTCACAGACTCCCCTAGCCATTTTCCTCTGTAGATATACAAACTCTGTGCCTCTGTAGATATACAGACAAGGGGAAAATGTGGTCAGTAAAAAAGTAATCAAGGCAATGGAGAAATTGGCAGGACCTCAGGAAGTTTCACTCAAGGGCTGGAGAAGGAAATGTGAATCACAATTGGGTGCTCCCTGGATCATAACTGGAGAGCTGTGACTTATCCAAGGGGATAGAGGGAGGAAGGCAGAGATGTCCCTGTCTCTGAAGATCCTTCCTGAAAGATTCCAGTCTATGAACACAAGATAAATCAGCTGGAGAGAGAGATTCTGAGGAGCCTCTATGTTGCCTAGGAAAGTTGGGTGTTTTGTTCTCCAGTGAATGTATTTTATTGTTCCTTCCAGAACTAGGAATCATCATGACAAATATCTACATGATATAAGCTCTATCCCCTCTCCCATCTCAGCCTGAACAACAGTAACCCAGTAGCACTGTCAAATAAACCCACCTTCTCACACACATCTTTGTCTGGTGTTTTCATTCTTTTTGTCTCAGTGGTTATCAAAGCCTTGGCAGGCTGATCCTTAGAAAGTAGGACACACTAGATCTGTGGCACTAGGGGTGTCCCATAGCCAGGATCAAAGCCCTGAAAAATGGGAGCTGCACAGCATTGTGGGAAACTGTGGGAAGGGAGCTAAAACACTTGAACTCATGTTATGCACTAGACCAGGCACAGGTTTTGTCCTAGAGTTTGGCCATGACCTAGACCCTTCCATCCTGCTCAGGACAGGCTGAGCTGTCCCCAGCATTCTCCCTACTGCAGCAAATGAAAAGGATGTGGTTAGGTAACTCTCAAATCTTTTTTGCAGGACTTCGGTATCCCTGACTATCCCTTTCTGGGTGATGGGAGACACCCTGGCAAATGGGTGAGAATCTGGAGGGCTCTGTGCTTCTCCTTGATCTCTTTCTGGGGTGTCGTAACAGTGAACTGACCAACATTAGGTAGTTACTGGGGACAAGCGAGAATTTTTTTTCCTCCACGGGACCTAACCAAATGTCTCTCTCCTTCTCTAACTGCCTGTGGGGACTTCAACACATGCACAGAGGTGCCCTGTGGCCCACCAGGACAGCTGCCAAACGTCAAAGTGATTTAGAACCTTGTGATTCAGGCCTGTGTCTCAAGGGCGTTTTAAAATCTCTCCCCAAACAACAATCTGCCTCCTTTAGTATGTGCTTCTGAGTCCAAAGTCCTTTTTTAAGTGATTCAAGAGTTTCTTCAGTGATTTGGAATCCTAAGGCTCAAGTCAAAACATCTCATGCTCTCAGGAAACCACTTGGAAGGGAAGAGCCTAACAGGGGCTTCTCTGCTATTCAGAGATTTACCCAGGGAGCATCTGATATTTTCACCACAGGAAGTGTCTGGCATCCCTACTGGCCTCTGTAGTACTTGGAGAAGGGTCCAGGAAGACCTCACACATAGCATGAGGACACCAAGTTCTGGGGAGAGTCAAGTCCTATTTCCATGTGTCCCTGCAGACTGCCTCTGTATTATGGTGCATATAATGTGGACAGTCTGATTGGACAAATGTCAAGATCAAATGTGAAGATCAAAGCCCAAAGGAGCATTGAACATTCCGCATTTCCCTTTTCCTTGCAGGACAACAGCTTCATTGGGAATCATGGTGGATCAGACAGCTTTCAGGACAATGGAGGGACTGAAAAGGTGACTGGTCAACCAGAATGTAGCTATGAGGCCTCTCTTCTGCTTGGGTTGATGGGTGCTTCTTTGCTGTGCTTGATTTCTACATTCCTCTTCAAAGTGGTTGTGGGATTTGAACCCACATTCTTCATACTCTTCATTCTGAGAATATCCTTTGTCCTGCCAGGCCCAGAGGTCTGGTAAAGGGAAAAGTGAAGCCAGGGCCTTTCCACCAAGCCCAGGTGAAAAAATACATGGCCCAGGTCAGTAGTGGGACAGACTGAAGTGGGTGTCTGTCCTTGAGAAATGTTCAAAGAGTGAGCAAGCTGTCCTGGGATACAGCTCATAGGCACAGACCAACCTCGGATCTTGAGAGAAAGATTTCCCCAAGGACCCCAGTCTACTCTCTGCTTACAGCAAGGTTCAGCCAAAGCTGGGGATATGATCTGGTGCAGGGAGATGCAGAGACATGAGAAAAATAGTTCTAGAAGGTGTATCTGATCCCAGAGATGCCCAGAAAGTGAAAAAAAGGCTATGTTCTAGGGGCCGTGAGGATATCTGGGCATGGAGACATAGAACATGGATGGGAATGCAGCAGGGGAGAGAAATGGATGGGAATGCCTATATAGTTTCAAAACCTCTTGTGCTGTTGGCTAGCTGTGTCCTGAGCCCATTGGGAGCACCTCAGATGAGAGTCAAGGCGTTAGATGTCCATTTTGTCTGGGCTGTGGTTTGTGAATCTGCATGCCTGGATATCCTGAGAGGCAGTCCTGTGTTTTTACTAGGACTGTTGGCAGAAAATCTTACTACTTCTATCTGCTGTGCAAAATTGCTCAAAAAGGCTCAGACATCCAGAATTAATCCTCAGACAGCCTCAGTTATTTCCACTGAGTAAAAATGTGGACGGTCTTCATCCTTGGATTATTTTCATATCTCTTGGGTTATTGTCCTTGGATTATTTTCAGTTCCCTGTCAAGAAAGGATTATGGGATTATTGTCCACTTATATTATGAGATAGATAGAATTTGGTTTATGAGTTTAATCCTATTGCCATTACCAGTTCGATTCATATTGTAGTTTGGGGTTAATCCCAAGTGATATTTCAAAATTCATCCTAAATGATATTCCAGGAATAATCTTCACTGAGTTTGTGGAAATAATCCCAGGATGATTATGGTATTAACCATCAATGTCATTATATAATTATTATCATTGGCATAATGGGATTGCTTCCACAAGAGTTATGGGGTGATTCCCCAGAAGGATCATAGGGTTGATCCCCAGGTGATTATGACCTCCCTCTATCTTGTGGAAACTCTCTACATTCTAGTGACATGACTGTAGAACAGTCAGTTCCCGGGTTGGACTTTTGTGGGCACAGGTTGACCTTATAACTGTACATGTGACCTTAGCAGGGTTACAGAGTGTCCACTGATTCACCCTGGGTGAGGGATGACATAAATTTATCTTCCTAGGTCAAAGGCAGGTTCGATGGCAAGATCGTGGGAAACAACGCTTTCAATGGCCAAGATGTAAGTGGCATTTGGGGGTGCTCAAGATCCTTTCTCCACTTCCTGACCCAAAGGAATAGAAAGGGCACACAACTTATCCTATTCCAAGGCCTGTGGGAAGGAGTGGGGTAAGTCAGGCTGGGTTGATCTGTGCCTGAATATAGCTCCAATGACTGAAAAGGAGCTGAGGTCTTTTTGTGAGATAAAGGCCATTGGGCACAAGGCAAAGCCTGGGGACATTAAGACTGTACAAATCCCAGGACTCTGATCTGAGCATAAGATTAGTCACCACTAGCACACAGCTCACAGTCTAGCTCACTAGCTCACAGTCTTTCTAAGAACCCCAGAATTTGATTTAGCAAGGCTGAAATAACACCAGAGCCATTAAATGTTTTGACTAGGGAAAAGGGTTAGAGGACACATTTTTTTTCATAGACAGGTATGTTTTTCTCCCTTCCAACCACCACCAGACAGAATTAACACATCTTGGTCTTTTTGGCAGAACTACAATGGATATGCAGCAGTCCATGTAAGTATCACAAAGAATTTCTCATTTAAACATCTCCCATCCTTCTTCAGAGTTGTTCTGCACTGGGAATAGTCCACAGACTCACAGAGATATATGAAAAGGATACTGATCCAGTTCCAGTCTGTCCTCAACTCAGGGCAGGGTTGGCTACTAAGTTGGAGTATGTTGCTCAGGTCCTGGGCCAGGGCATTTTGGAAAGTGTCCTCAGATGCAGAACCACCCCCTGGTCCCAGACTTTGTCACAGGGTTGGCTGACTCCTCTGGTAAAGAGTTTGTGCTCCTGATCCAGCAGGATTTCCCCAGCCCAGCTTCTACCCATCACCTTTGAGGCTTTTTCTGGGTACCTCTGAGAAAAATCTTCCTCTAATCTCTCTCCAGTTCCCTTTGGAGAGTGGGAGGCTGCAGCTGACCCTCTTTTGCCTTCTTATCTCCTGATGGGACAAACCCAGGACCTGCCACCACTCTCCACCTGTCTTTTGTTCCAGTCTGCAGTGTTGCCTAGGCCTTTCCTAGACATCTTCCTCTTCCTGAAGGAACAAACTGGCTCCAGTGTACAGATGTAGCCTCCCCAATATGGACCAGGAGAAGAAGGATCCCTCCCTTGAGAGCCCCACTCAGTCTACAGAGCCCCGTGTATGATGAGTCATTGCCACAGCCTTGCTGACTAGGGACAGTGTGTTATCCCCTGGATACTTGGGCCCTTCTCTTTAAAGCATATCCCCAGAATACTGGTCTTAGCCTGGCACAGTGCAGGGAATGGTGGGGTAGCAAGCTGCAAACTTCTGAAACCAAGTGACCCACTACCGAAACTTTTCTATCACCATGAGGCCTCTGGACCATTCCGGGTGCAGTCTGCTCTCTGAATAGGCATCTTGTTCAGTGAATGTTGGAAAATATTTATCAGAGACATTTTTTTCCTGCAAATATTTGCCAATCCTGGATGGGAGGAGGACATGGGGCAGCCCCTGCTCCAACTAACTGACCAGGAACTGATGCCAGGTTCATTTTGTTATATCTGAGCTTCCTGCTCAGAAAGGTCAGGAAAAGAAAGAGCTGGCAATGGACTTTGCCAGAACCAAGATTGTTTGAAAGTCATTTTCTGGCTTCCTCCCATAAGAAGGAGCCTTGGGAGACATATGGCACAAAGAAGGCATTTTCCAGATGTGGACAAGGCACACAAAAGGGAGTGATCCCAAAAAAGGAGTGGCGGAGATAGATTAAGTAGCAGTGATAAGCCAAGGTGGAGACTTGTGTTATCAGGAAAGGCATGGGCAGGGTCAAGATATCAGGGCTGGCTCAGGCAGGGCTGATGTGGCAAAATCTGTCCATACCCTATAAATCCAGCCCCAGTCTTAGCATTGTGCACAGCACCAGTCTGAAGGACAGAGTACTCTGTTGCAAAGAAGAAGCCATGGAGAGACGATTCTGTGTTGGATTCCTGGCCATTTGTCTCCTGCTGCTGGGATGCACTAAGGCGGCTCCCCTGGTAGGACAACTTGGAGGGGTTGGGGGATATAGGACATACTGGGATCATTAGTATCCCTACAAAGGGAGAAGAGACAGATATGGACAGAGGACTGGAACCACCCGGCATACAACTGCAGATGGTACCAGGGTTAGGGGCACCAGAAAGACCTTCGTTTTTATGGTTAGCTAGCTTAGGTGGGAGGGAAATGTATTTCTGAGTCCACGGCCTCAGTCAGGGAAAGTCCACAGTAACAGTGTATGTTTTTTTTGCAGAACTCAAACAGCTTTGATGGCAATGTAGCTGGGGATGGCAGCTTCAATGACAATGGGGTGAGTCTGGATGGATCTGACAAAGAACAAAATTGACAGAGGATCTGGCAGAGGACAAATAGGGATTGTTTTAGAGTCCCGGGTAGATGCGACGGGTAAGGTGGGGGGGAAAAAGGTGGCTGAGCTGAGAAAATTTTAGAAGGAGAAAGTTTCCAAAAATATCCACTATCATGGACGTAGGAGTCTCTCGGTGCTTTCATGCCTCTCTCTCTCTTTCTCCCCTACAGAACGGGTTGGAGCCCCCAGGCTTCTATGTAAGTATTACGAGAGATCAGGACCACCATCACAACAGGAGCTAACAGACAGTCTCCTTTTCATTGGGTTCTCAAACAGGAAGAGTATCAGGAGCCATCCCTTCCCTGAGGAATCGGTCCTAGACCTGCGCAATACTTGCTGGCTTGGACTGGAGAGGATGTGGGAAAGAAGGGGTGCAGGGGGAGAAGGGAAGAGTGGCTAGAGATATCCATCCCTGACCTGTTCTAGCCCCTGTCCCTAGGGTGTATCCTCTTCCTCCTTAAAATGGCTCTGCCTGGAGATGAAAGCCCACATGTGCTGGGGTCCTTCATCTGCTGCAAATGCAGGGCCCTAGACAATCTGTGAGAGACTGTAGCATAGTGGGCAGGGCTGGTGGGGGAGAAGTTGTGGTGGGAGCAGGATAGAAACCTGATAACCTTCATTCTCTCTGTTTTTCAGGACCCTGTGGTTGCCGCAGAAGTGAGTATTTCCACTGTCAAGTAGCCTTTCCCCTCTTCCCACGTCACATAGGGTTCTCAGGGTGCCCCCTACCCTCAGGCAAGACCTCAGGCTAAGGGACACCAGGAGCTCCTAGGCAGTCCCACTAAAACAGCACTTTCCTTGCAGAACCATGACAGCTTTGACTGGAACAGGGTTGGCCACAACAGCTTCAATGACAACGGGGTAAGAATCGAGGTCCTCCCTCGGATAACTGGGGAGGGGTTAGTGGGGGGAAGGGAAGGGACTCCCAACCTCACAGAATACCTAGTCTCCCCTTTGTTCAGAACTGGGCTTGCCTCTAACGTAGAGCAGTTTTTTCAGGGCCTGGGCTAGTATAGATTGGAAAGTTCTGCTGGATTGAAAAAATATATATTCCCTGGTTCCTGTGTTAGGTCTGCCTCACTCCATAGCTAAAGATTAGGCCTTCTTTTAGGAGGGATTTCTCCCTATCCCATACCAGCTTGTGCCTGTTGGTGCTTTACTGAGCACTTTCTAGAAGAGTCTGAATCTGTGACCTCCTTGGTCCACTCTAGGGAATGGGATGCTAAGGTTGATCTGCTTCCCCTTCACCTTGAAAGCCCTAAGGACAATTAAGTGGGAGAAAGGTGGAACTGATAGGCAACAGGCTATGGATGTCCTGTGGATGTCCACATTGTGGGTACTCCTGTGTTCAGTGAAAGATGGTGTATCCATGAGATGGGAAACTCTATGAGATGCCAGGAAGTTGTGGGGTTTTATTATGCAGGAAATTGGTGTCCAAGAATTGTAGAACTCTGGAGAGTTAGGGTGGTATTGAGAATGGGAAGACAGTGGGATATGGGGGCACTGGAGAGGTGGGAAATGGGGAATCAGGATATGAGGATATTTTTAGTGTCTATGGGACCCTAAGAAATAGTGGCAAAGGAATATGGGGTAAGTAGTAGACAAGGTAAAATTTGGGGCAATAAAACAACTTCAAAATTGGGGAGCACAGGGGTAAAGAGCTAGGAAAAATATGAAAACAAAAAGGTCATTGTGGAGACTTGATAAAGGAATAAGAAATGCACTAAAGGTGATAAGGTATTCTGGAACACTGGCTACCATTAGGACATGGAGGAGGAAGGTATGGGTTTGGCAGGACTTTGTGAGCCTTAGAACCTGGATCAAGGCACCACTGCCACCATGACAGACTGCTGACAACCTCCTTGAACTCTAAGCCAAAAGCAGTCATGTTCGCAAGCTCCAGCCTCATTAGCACTGAACAGACAGTCAGGAAATATCTCCTTCCTGTTCCCATCAACTCCCCTCCTGCTAACGTAGTACACAGTGGAGTGAGTGGTGACTCCAGAGGGCACTGCTGCCTGTGAGAGTGCTGAGGTTTTGGAAAGGACCTCGGCTTGGGGCTTGGTGTTAGTGCATGGCTGGATTCCTGTGCTTCCACAATTCCTGCCCCCTCCAAGCTTTCTAAGCACTCACACAGCTCTCTCTTCTCCCACAGAATGGGTTGGAGCCCCCAGGCTTCTATGTAAGTATTACGAGAGATCAGGACCTCCATCACAACAGGAGCTAACAGACAGTCTCCTTTTCATTGGGTTCTCAAACAGGAAGAGTATCAGGAGCCATCCCTTCCCTGAGGAATCAGTCCTGGGCCTGAGCAATACTTGCTGGCTGGACTGGAGAGGATGTGGGAAAGAAGGGGTGCAGGGGGAGAAGGGAAGAGTGGCTGGAAATATCCATCCCTGACCTGTTCTAGCCCCTGTCCCTAGGGTGTATCCTCTTCCTCCTTAAAATGGCTCTGCCTGGAGATGAAAGCCCACATGTGCTGGGGTCCTTCATCTGCTGCAAATGCAGGGCCCTAGACAATCTATGAGAGATATGAGACAATCTATGTAGCATAGTGGGCAGGGCTGGTGGGGGAGAAGTTGTGGTGGGAGTAGGATAGAAACCCGATAACCTTCATTCTCTGTTTTTCAGGACCCTGTGGCTGCTGCAGGAGTGAGTATTTCCACTGTCAAGTAGCCCTTCTCCCCTTCCCACTGCACACAGGGTTCCCAGGGTGCCTCCTATTTATATTACTCAGGACCTCAGAGCAAGAGGCATCAGGAGCCCCTAGGCAGTCCCACTAAAACAGCATTTTCGTTGCAGAACCATGACAGCTTTGACTGGAACAAGGCTGGCCACAACAGCTTCAATGACAATGGGGTAAGGATTTAAGCCCACTCTAGGGCAACTGGGGAGGGGTTGGTGGTGGGAGGGGGAACTCCCAACCCCACAAAATAACTAGGTTCCCCTCTGAGGTTTGCCTAAAGCCTAGAGCAGGTTGTTAAGAGCCCGAGTCAGAGTAGTCTGGAAAGTCTTGCTGGGTTGAAAAAATATATTCCCTGCATCCTGTGTTAGGTCTGCCTCACTTCCTAGCTAATGATTAGGCCTCTTTTCAGGCAGGATTTCTTCCTCACCTCATCCCCAATTCTAGCTTCTGTCTGTTTCCTATTGGCACTTTACTGAGTACTTCCAAGAAGAGTCTGTTTCTGTGCCCTCTCCAGTCTCCTCTAGAGAATGGGATGCTAAGGTTGACCTGCCCTTCAGCTTAGCTATGAGAGCTCAAAGGACTTTGTCATTTCATAGGCAGTAGGATGTACAGACTAGTATTTGAGAGTCTAGGAAATGGGATGTGGTAGGGGCAAATATGATGCTCATCTGCAAGTTGGGAGGGGGTAGTCAAGAGAGGGACTAGACAAAATGAGTTGGAGATGTGTGGAAGTAGGGAGTAATCACAGCTGTGGTAAAAAAGGGATTTCAAGTGCATTTGAAAGCTGATGGTACTGAGAATATATTGACAGAGGGATGGAAGGCACTAAAGGTGACAAGGTGTTCTGGAACACTGGCTACCATTAGGACATGGAGGAGGAAGGTATGGGTTTGGCAGGACTTTGTGAGCCTTAGAACCTGGATCAAGGCACCACTGCCACCATGACAGACTGCTGACAACCTCCTTGAACTCTAAGCCAAAAGCAGTCATGTTCGCAAGCTCCAGCCTCATTAGCACTGAACAGACAGACAGGAACAATCTCCTTCCATCAGCTCCCCTCCTGCTAACGTAGTACACAGTGGAGTGAGTGGTGGCTCCAGAGGGCACTGCTGCCTGTGAGAGTGCTGAGGTTTTGGAAAGGACCTCGGCTTGGGGCTTGGTGTTAGTGCATGGCTGGATTCCTGTGCTTCCACAATTCCTGCCCCCTCCAAGCTTTCTAAGCACTCACACAGCTCTCTCTTCTCCCACAGAATGGGTTGGAGCCCCCAGGCTTCTATGTAAGTATTACGAGAGATCAGGACCTCCATCACAACAGGAGCTAACAGACAGTCTCCTTTTCATTGGGTTCTCAAACAGGAAGAGTACCAGGAGCCATCCCTTCCCTGAGGAATCAGTCCTGGGCCTGAGCAATACTTGCTGGCTGGACTGGAGAGGATGTGGGAAAGAAGGGGTGCAGGGGGAGAAGGGAAGAGTGGCTGGAAATATCCATCCCTGACCTGTTCTAGCCCCTGTCCCTAGGGTGTATCCTCTTCCTCCTTAAAATGGCTCTGCCTGGAGATGAAAGCCCACATGTGCTGGGGTCCTTCATCTGCTGCAAATGCAGGGCCCTAGACAATCTGTGAGAGACTGTAGCATAGTGGGCAGGGCTGGTGGGGGAGAAGTTGTGGTGAGAGCAGGATAGAAACCTGATAACCTTCATTCTCTCTGTTTTTCAGGACCCTGTGGCTGCTGCAGGAGTGAGTATTTCCACTGTCAAGTAGCCTTTCTCCCCTTCCCACATCACATAGGGTTCCCAGGGTGCCTCCTTCCCTCAGGCAAGACCTCAGGCTTAGGGACACCAAGCAGCCGTACTAAAACAGTACTTTCCTTGCAGAACCGTAACAGCTTTGATGCGAACAGGGTTGGCCACAACAGCTTCAATGACAATGGGGTAAGAATCGAGGTCCTCCCTGGGATAACTGGGGAGGAATTGGTGGTGGGGAAGGGAAGGGACTCCCATCCTCGCAGAATACCTAGTCTCCCCTTTGTTCAGAACTGGGCTTGCCTCTAACATAGAGCAGGTTGTTCACGGCCTTGGCTAGGGTAGATTGGAAAGTTAGCAATATTGTAGATTGCAATTATAGTTAGCAATTAGTGTAGACTGGTAAACATAGCTAAGGATTAGGCCTTCTTTCAGGGAGGGTTTCTCCCAACCCCATACCAGCTTGTGCCTGTTGCCTGTTGATGCCTTCCTGAGCACTTCCTAGAAGAGTCTGACTCTATGCCCCCTACAATCCCCTGCAGGGAATGGGTTGACCTGACCTTCCACTTAGCCTTTAGAGCTCAAAGGACTTTGTTAGTTCCTAGGTGGAGGGGACTACTATTTGGGAGTCTAGGGTTGTGGTAGGGCATATATGATGCTCATCTGTAACAGGGGAGGAGACAGTTTGTCTGTTGGTGCTTTACTAAGTACTTCCTATCTTTGTTTTCTTTGGAGAGTTGGGGCAGGGCTATGACCTCATTTAATTTGAGGGCTTTGGAGGCACTGGGAACGGGGAGGCCATTTGCAATGCATGCGGGTGTTTAGGGATGCATGACACCAAAATCTCTGGGAACTGATCATAGTGGGGACAGTTGGGATTAGATATAGCATGAGGTGGTCCATACCAGGCATACAGGAAACAAAGATGGCCATTAAAGGTAGCACTTTAAAATTAGGGGATGGGGCATTAGGGGGGAAATTTCTTAGGCTGAGGAGAGTGAAGGGCCTTAACCCAAGACTCTTGATTCCACCATCCCCATGGCATCTGCTGGACTTTCCTTACCTGTCCTGGATCTCATGGCTACCCCAGACTCTAATTGTTGCTTTTCCAGTGCAGAAGAGGGAAATAATCTTTCCCTTGACCTTGCCAGCTGTACTTTTGCTAATGAAGTCATGCTGTAGAGTAGGCTGATGTTCTGGAAAGAACATTATCTGTCTGGACTCAGGGAGGGGTGAGCGGAATTATTTCTACCACATCCAGGCAGGATTTGCCCTGAAGACTCCTCCCCCCACCATCTAGTGTTTTCATCACTTACACATTTTTTCTCTCTTCTGCAGAATGGCTACTAGTCATCTATGTAAGTATTACAACAGGTTAGAAGCTCCATTACAATGGGATCTGCTAGATTATTGACCCTTTCCTGGGCTTCTAGGGAAGGGAGAAAAACAAGAGCCATTCAAGTCTGAGCCTGTCTCTGCTGTTTTTACTGTAGAGTTATATTTTTTTCTTGTCTTCTTCATTAACAGGACTCCTGAGATGTTTCACACCTGCTGATTTCCCCAGTCATCCTCCCATATCTACCCAGTCATTGAAGAATTTTGCTTAAAAAATGGAAATAAACCCTGTGTCTTCTTCCTGGTGCACTGCAAATAAACCTGGATCTTCCACCACCGTTTCCTGTTTTTTTTTCCTGTGGCTTTTGCAGACATGCATGTTCCCATAGCATCCCCAATGTCATCTCTTCTTAGTGCAGAGCTGCTTCCAAACTATTGCAGATTGCTTTGGTGCCTGAACCAGGGAGGTTTGTAAAGTCACAGCAATCAGAAGCCACAACACAAGCACTTGAAAGATGCTATGGCTGCTATGCTCCTCTGTGTAAAGATTTTTCTCTCTACCCTAGCTATATTTTCAGGCATAGTTTATGTCCATTATCCATACGAGTGGAATGGACTAGCACCAAGTATGACGAGTGAGGAGAAACAGCATCTCCACCAAGCCTTACTCTGTCCTGAGGATCTCAGGACAAGTATATACTCTGCCACTTGCCTGCTCTAGCCTTGAAGGCTCTGAGATTAAATGAACATCCTCATACTGAGCACACCTTTGTGCATTATTGTCTTGTGCCAAGAGGCTGGCGCATCCATAGGAGACCCAGAGCCATGGGAACTGACAATATGCACCCCAGAATACCTATGGCCTTCTTGGCCACAAGGATACATTGTTCGCTCATGGTCAGCCTGCAGTCTACCAGGACTTCCAGGTCTTCTTCACAGAGCTGCTTTCCAGCACATCAGCCCCTAGCCAGCATTGGTACTTGAGATTATTCTTCCCCAGTTGCAGGACTTGTACTTGCCTTTATTGAACTTCATGAAGTTCCCCTCTGCCCATCTCTCCAACTTGCAAAGGTTCTTCTGAATGGCTGGGGAGCCCAGCACTCTGGTGTACTAGCTACTCCTCACTTTTATATCATCAGACAGCTTGGTGGGGTTGCACTCAATCCCTTGATCCAGGTCACTGATAAATAAGTTGAACATTGATGGATTCAGTATTGACCACTGACCCAGCATTGGCAGACATGACTAGCTACAGGTCTACAGCTAGACTTCGCACCACTGATTACAATTCTCTGAGCTCTGCCATTCAGCTAGTTTTTAATACACCTCACTGTCTGCTCAGATAGCCCACAATTACTGAGCTTGTCTCAGTAACTGAGCTTCCTGAGCTTCCCTCAGTAATGCTATGGGAGGTAGTGTTGGAAGCCTTATTAAAGTCAAGGTAGATAGATAACATTCTCTGTTCTCCCCTCACTTACCCAGCCAGTCATTCCATCACAGGTTATCAGGTTGGTGAACCATGGTTTGTTTCCCTTTTGTGAATCCATGATGACTACCCCTGATTACCTCCTTATCTTTTCCATGCTTAGAAATGGCATCCAGGATGAGCTGCTCCATCACCTTTCCATGGATGGAGGGAAGGCTGACTGGCCTGTAGTTGCCTAGGTTCTCCTTCTTGTCCTTTTTGAAGGCTGGAGTGTCAAAGTCTTTCTTTCAGGCCTCTTTTGTTTATCATGATCTTGCAAAGATGGCTGAGGGTGGCCTAGCAATGATGTCTACTAGCTTCCTCAGCACTTGTGGCTGCGTTCCACCAGGGCCCATGGCCTCGTGGGTGTCAAGTTTGCTTAAATGATCCTTAACCTGATCCTTCTCTACCAAGGGTAAGTCTTCCTGTCTCCAGACTTTCTCCCTGATCTACAGGGTGTTAGATTCCTGATGGTTGGTCTTAGCAATAAAGATTGAGGCAAAGAAGGTATATAGCTCACAGTGCAGCCATCACAGGGAGAAGTTTGAGCATATTTCTCTAGAATCTTCTCAGATCTTCTGGGAAGGTTACCAGAGATGGTTGATGATAGCTGTCTGGGAACCCTCTGAAGAACTAGTCAGGGTCTCCTGCTGGCAAGCAGGAGGCAAAATAAGGATAACCACAGGAGGCCTTGAATTCTCCTGGGATGCTCTAGCATGTGGAGTGTTAAAAAGTGCTACGGATTACCTGAAAGGAGCTGGAGACCTTGCTCCTGATTAGGGAAGGTGAAGCACCATTTTAGTCAGTTTGGGGGAGAGATCTATTATATGAGCCAGGCTTAGAGCTCAACAAAAATAATGCAGCAGGCAGCAATTTATGGAACAAAAATTAGAATCTATGTTCTGCTTTTGCCTTCTGAGTATGTTGATGATGGGTGGGAACTTCCTGGGAACCTTATGAGGAAATAATCGAGGGCTTCTGATGCCAAGTAAAGAGAACCAGATAAGAACAGCTACAGGAGGCCATCATTTATAGGGAACCTTAGCAAGTTCTAGCAGCTGCTAAGTTGCTTTCTGGGTATTCACGTTGGGGAGCTATTGACACAATGGTGTATCGAAGTTGAGGAGGTATCAATGTGGGGTTATAGTAACGTGAGGGCTATCAATGTGGAGGTGTATCAATATGTCAGGATTATGGGCACTGAGGAGTAGTGGAAAAGGGGAGGTATGGATGTTGGAGAATTACTGAAGTCAGAAGGTATTGATTTCACAAGGATATTGATGTCAGAGAAGAACTGACATCAAGGAGCTATTGATATCAAAGATGTTTGACATCAAAGTGAAATTGACATCAGAGCAGCTTCAATGTCAAATGACCTATTTTGGGGAGGATCAATGTTGTGGTGGTATCAACTTTGGGGAGGAATCAATGTTAGAGTGTATTGACATTGTAGAAATGCCAACATTGGGGCACTATTAACATTGAGGAGGCATTCACAAAGGAGAGTGTCATCATCAGGGAAGAACTGATGTCAGGGAGCAGGGAGTTAAGGAGCACAGAAAGATCAATCTCAGTGTATATCAGCTTTGGGAAGTTATTGACATCAGGGAATATTAACATCTGTTGTGGGGCATCAATATCAGGAGATACTGACATCAGAGAATTGATTTATGTGATGTTATCAACGTCAGGGGTATCAGTATTCAGGGGTTTAATTGCTGTGGTAGTATCTATGTGGTGGATTATTAACATTGGGGAATGACTGACTTTGGGAAGATTTTTGAGGTCTGAGCGTGTTGTCATCTTGGGAGTGTTGATGTCTCAGAGATACCGAATTTGTGTATCATTGATGTTGTGGAGGTATCAACACTGGGGTAGTATCATCTTCGGGGGAGTATTGGCTTTGCAGGGGATTCAACATTGTGGATTTTATTTCTGTGGTGCTGTCAATGTTGAAAGTGGTATTGACATCATGAGGGTATCAACATCGGTGGTATTGATGTGTGGGATTTTATTGCGGCTGTAGGAATTTTGGGGAAGTATCGAAGTTCAAAGGTTAATTGTTGTGGTGGTATCCATATCAAGCGTTTCATTGTTGGGGTGCTACTGATGACAGTAGCATGCTGACATGACCTATCAACATAGAGAGACGGTATTGACATTGGGGTTTTTATTGTTGTGGAGGTGTTGATATCAGAGGGATATTCATTTCTGGAGGTATCAATGATTTGGGATATCAATATCTATAATTCCATGTTTACATATTTCAAACATAGTATCTATAATGAGGGGGGTCTATTTTAGGTGTTCCAATGTCAGTGGTTTACACTGGCCTAGATACGTCTGTGTCAGAGGCATGTCCATGTTGGGGCAATACTGATAATGGAAGCATGTCCATCTCAGGTTTGGGGATAGAATATCATTGTTGGGATGAGCATCACTGTTGGACAAACATTGTTGTTTCGGGAGTATCAGTGCCAGGGCATTGATATCATCATTATCCATATCAGGGTGTATCAACAGCAAGAGAGTTCAGTGTTGGAGATGCATTAATATCAAGGACTATCGAAAGTTGGAGAAGTAGATATGTCATGAGGCATTGCTATCTCAGGGCAACAATCTTTGGGAGGTATCACTGTTGGAGGTAAAAAAAGTATCAATGTTGGGAGGGTATCTGTGTTCCAAGGGTGCTGATGTTGAAGGTTTTTGTGTCACAGAGGCATTAATATCAGGGGGTTTCTACACTGAGGAGGAATGGATGTAAGTTTTTATGATGTTGGATAGCCAATGTCTGAAACATATATTGCCAGAGAATAATGAGGAAGGAATGGTATTGGTAATGAGTAGGTGTCAGTGTTGCGGGGTATCCTTGTTGTGGTTTTGATGTCAGGAAGTGTCAACACTGGAGGTAACAATAATGGGTGGTATTGTTGCCAGTGGCATTGTTGTCAAGGATATCAATCTTAGGGGTCATGTTGATATCAAGAAAGTATCTATGTCAAGGAGGTGCTGATCTCAGAGGATTTCTATGTTGGAAGGGAGTGGATGTCAGTTTTTACCACATCAGGTCAGTGAGGTCAGTGTCAGGGAGAGAAATTATGTTGGAAGGTAATTATATCAGGATGTATTGACATTGGAGAGGTATTGTGAGAGAATAATGATGTTACAGGGGTATCAATCTCAGGCTTAATGATGAAAGGAGGTATCAAAGTGGTGCCATTTCAAAAGGTATTAGGGTCAGGGAAATATTTTCAGTTGTTGTCTATGTTGGGAGTTATCGATATTGGGGATGTCACTGGGCAATGTCATTGTGTTGGTCAGCTTGTTGCTAGGGAGTGTTGGTGTCTGCAATGTATCAAAGTCAAGGGTTAACAATGTTAGGATCTTATCTATTTGGTATTATTGATTTTGGAAAAGAATGCATGTCAGGGGTAACAGTGTTGGAGGGTAATGATGTTGGGAGGTATCAGAGTCAGGGCACATTAAAGCTGTGGGTTACCATGTGGAGAGGCATTGATCACTGACCCCTAGACAGGTATCAATGTTTGCATGTAGCAATGTCAGGAGATGTCTAAGGCGTATCTGTGTCAGGAGGTATCAATGTTGGAGGTTCCAGTATCATTGGGTATTGATCCTGGGGAGGTATTGAAGTCATAGGGTATTGATGTTGGAAGATATCATTGTCTAGGGTAACAATGTCAGTGAGGTATCTATGTCAAGTAATATTGAAGTCAGGTGTAACAATCTGGGTGGTATCAATGTCTAGCGTAATGATATTGGGAGCTGTCAGCATAAGGGGAAATTGAAGTCAGAGAGATATTGCATTTGGGGAGATATCAATGCTGTGGGTATTGATGGTCAGTGGAGAAACAATGGCGAAGTAGTTATGGACCACAGAATCATAGAATCATAGAATTCTTAAGGCTGGAAGAGACCTCTGGAGGTGATCCAGTCCAACCGCCCTGCACACAGAGGATCACCTAGAGATCGTGGCACAGGACTATGTCCAAGCAGGTTTTGAAGATCTACAGAGAAGGAGACTCCACAACCTCTCTTCGCAACCAGTTCTAGTGCTCTGTCACCCCATTGTTAAGAAATATTTCCTTAAGTTCCTGTGGAACTTTTGATGCTTTAGTTTCTGGCCATTGCCTCTAGTTCTCTCAGTGGCCACCACTGAAAAAAGGCCAGCATCCTCCTCCTCACTGCTTCCCTTGAGGTACTCATATACACTGATCAGGTCCCCTCTCAGCCTTCTCTTCTCCAGGCTGAACATGCCCAGCTCTTTCAGTCTATCCTCATAGGGCGGATGTTCCAGGCCCCTGATGATGCTTGTAGCCCTGCGCTGGACTCTCTCCAGCAACTCCACATCCCTCTTGTACTGTGGAGCCCAGAACTGGACACTGCTCCAGATGTGGCCTCACCAGGGCTGAGTAGAGGGGCAGGATCACCTCCCTCGACGTGCTGGAGATACTCTTCTTAATGCACTCCAGGATGCCTTTGGCCTTCTTGGCCATGAGGGCACACTGCTGCCTCATGGTCAACTTGTCGTCCACCATGACGTCCAGGTCGTTTTCTGCAGAGCTGCTCTCCAGAAGGTTGATCCCTAGCCTGTACTGGTGTCTAGGGTTATTCCTCCCTAAGTGCAGGACCTTAAACTTGTCTTCTTTGTTGAATTTCATAAGATTTCTCACAGCCCAGTTATCCAGTCTGTCCAGGTCCCTTCAGATGCTAGTGCAGCCCTCTGGGCTATCGGATACTGCTCCCAGTTTGGTATCATCTGCAAACGTGCTGAGGCAGAACTCCGTCCCTTCATCCAGGTCATTGATAAATAAATTGACCAGGACTGGACCAAGGACTGATCCCTGAGGGACGCTACTAACCACAGGCCTCCAACTAGACTCTGCGCCACTGATCACCACCCTCTGCATTCTGCCATCCAGCCAATTCCTAATCCACCTCACTGTCCACTCATGTATGCCACACTTCTGGAGTTTGTCCAGGAGGATGTTGTGAGGGACAGTGTCAAAAGTCTTGGTGAAGTCGAGGTAAATGACATCCACTGCTCTCCCCTCATCTATCCAGAATTGTTGTTGTCATGGTGGATATCCATATCTGAGAGTAATGATGTTAGAGACTATCAGTTTCAGGCAGGTATTGATGCCAGTGGATATCAATGTCCAGGGTACTGATGCTGCAGGGGAATCAATGTCAGAGAAGTATCATTGTTGTGTTGCTGGTGATGTTGGGGGAGGGGCACTGATGATTACCAATAGAATGTATCTATTTGGAGTGTTATGATGTCTGTGAGTATCCATGTCTAGGGTGCTGTTGTCAGGGAAGGTATTCATATTGGCATGTAACAATTAGGGGGCTATCGATATTGGGAAGATGTTGATGTCTGGAGATATCTAGGGGTCTCTATGTTGGGAGGTATGGATATTGGGGGTTCCAATGGTATGGAGTGTTGAATTTGAGGAGGTATTGATTTGGGGCGTTAGTGATTTCAGGGACATATCTATTGTGGGAGTGTTGACATCACAGAGGTTTCAATGTCGTGAAGGTGTTCATGTAATGGAGCATCAATACTGGGGGGTGTTGATGACAGGACCAACGTGATGGGAAGTATTGGTATTGGGCAGTATTGATGTCAGTAGGGGTGATCTAAGTTGGAAAGTGTTGATGTTGAGAGGGTTGGGGGTATACAGGTCATGGGTTATGAATCTTAGGGAGATCTCAGAGTCACAGAATTTAATATCTAGGAGATGGGAGGTTGATGTCTGGGATGTGTCTCTAGTGGCAAGTGTCAACATTGGGAGAGTATGGATGTATGGAAGAGGTGTCATTGTATAAGACGGTACATTATTGGGGGACAGTTTTCATGTTGGGATTGCATCCATATTGTAGTGTGTTCATGTTGGGATGTATTTATTTCAGGGGAATCAATGTCTGACGGAATTGCTTTTTAGAGGTATCAGTGTCGGAGGATATTAAGTTTAGGGGTTCATGCATGGATTCATGCATTCCTTGAACCTGCGGAGGTATCCATGTCAGAGAACTATCAACGTTGAGGGCGTGCCAATGTTGTGAGTGTTGGTGTGTTAATGTCTGAAATGTATCCATATGTCAGGGAGCTATTGATGTTTGGGGGTGCCAATATTGGGGCATTTCTGTGTTAGGGGTTGTCATTGTTGGGAAGAAATCAATGTTGGAGGACTTTGAATGCCTGAAATGTATCCAGATTGATCAGTATCAATGTTGAGTATATTGTCTGGGGGTATCAATGCTGTGGAGTTATCAAAGTTGGGTGATGAAGATGTCAGGACATAGTGATGCCAGGCATATTGATTTCAGGAGAACACAACTGGGAGGAAATATTTTGGGTAGTCAACATCAGGGAGTACTGATGTCAAGAGTATTGATGATATAGTGGTATCAAAGTAATGGGAAATCAATATTGGGGAGTAACAATGTCAGAGATATATTTGTTTCAGGGATATCAATGTTGGGGAGGAATGTATGTTGCAGAGTGTCAATGTGAGTGTCAATGTCAGAGTGTGTGACTCCACTCTGTGGGATGTTGATGTTGGAGGTATAAATGCTAGGAGTTGTGAAGGTCAGATGTACTGATGACAGAGGTATCAACCTCAGCAGGTGTTGAAGTTTGGAGGTATCTGTGTCAAGGTATCTATGTTATGGGGTAATGATGTCTGGAATAACCCTGTCAGGTGATCCTGTTTGGGCAAGGCGGTTGGACTAGATAATCTTCAGAGATGGCCTTCCAGTCTCAAGTATTCTGTGATTCTCTGGATGTTCAGGAGGTAAGGCTGTGTAGCGGTACAAATGTTGGGGAGATCAACATCTGGGAGTATTGATGTTGAAGGTATCAATATAGATATGTAATGATGATGACATGTCACAATGCCAGATGTTGTTGATGTCAGGCATGTATCAGTGCTGGGGAGGTATCAGTGTCGTGGATTCCAATGTCATGGGATACTGATGCAGGGAAGGTATGGCTTTTGGAGGGAAACAAAGTCAGAGCGTATCAAAGTTGGAGGTATCGCTGTTGGGTAATTATCACTGTCGACGGTATTGTTGTTGAGGAGGTATCAGTGTCAGGGGAAACGATGTTGGGGGTTTTGAAGTGGAGATGTATTAATGTTGAAGGTTATGAGTGTTGGGGGTGTACTTGTTGGCAAGATATCCGTGGCGGGAGATATTGATTCAGTGGGAAATGGTTTCACAGGATATCGGTATCAGATATCAATGGTGGCTGGTGTCTAGGAGAGGAGGATTGATATTGCTCAGTAATGATTTCACGCCTAATTTGGCAGATGTTAGGTAAACTCTCTTCAAGAAGAAAGAAGGAAAATCACTCCCAAGGATTGGGCAAATAAAGGCTTTTATGACAGTATTTGTGTATCTTAATATAGTTCCTTCAACACATGAAATTTGGGCCCTTTTTTTCCAGATGGAGTCTGTAGAGTGAAAGGAATGAGTTCCCGTTACTTGTGCAGATTGTATCAACTATGACTTTTCTATAACCATATATTACATCAATAAACTACCGACGGCAAATGAAGAGGAAGATTTATTTGGCGACTGGAATAAAAAGAATAGTTTGCATCTTGAAGGACAAAAATATTTTAACGCAACCTTACTTTAAAGGCACTGCACATTGTGAACAAAAGGACTATGGTATGCAAAAGGACTATGGTATGAGGAAGCTGATGCCCTCCTGAGAAGAGATGATCTTAACCAAGGTCTATTAAGAGCAAGGCCTGTTTCCTAAAGGAGTTACACACAGATACCATTGTTTTTCCAAGGCAAGATATGCAAAAATCTGGACACCAGAGCTCCAATGAAATTGCCTCAAGAATTGTGCTGCCACAGACAGCACAATGTTCCCCTAGTGATACAGGAGATGGGAAAATGGGCTATAAACTACTCATTCGTTATTTGTAATTTTGCAGACTAATATCTAAGCTGTGATATTTCATGACAAATTCCCATTGAAACACTGTATTTTGACCTGTGGCAATATCTACTAACAAGTTTATTTGTGGAAGCCTTATTAACTTTCTCTTCTAAGCTACCTGCAGTTAACTACCTGAGAGGGGCTGAATTTTTATTACATAAGCTTTAATATTCAGTATAATTTGAAGCAGTCATGCTCTATACATAGTGTCATGAAAAATCCTTTGTGTAGAATTTGTACCTGCAGTCCATTTCATAAAATAATATTGTCACAAATACACTTAAAAAATTGCAGTACCATTTGATTGGTTTGTTTGAGATGATAGTTAATGCTGTGTGGATATGTGAGTGCTTGGAAATGTAGGGGCAAAGCTCTCAAGGGTTAACCGCCAGTCCAATATGTTTTTCTGATATATTTTTCAATGGAAATGTTTGAGGAGTGATTGAAGACTGTGAACATGCTGACATGGCACACATCAGACCTAGCTGGGTGATTTGTATCTACTGCTTTGCTGGCCAATGGGATCTGTCATGAAATATTAGTTCACACACAGAACACTTTTTTTAAATCTGGTTCCCAGAATGCTTTCTAAATCTTGGAGCATTTCCCAGCTGTGCCAACTAACAACATGAAAACAAAGAGGAGGCATTCTTTATATTCTTTTAAGCCTGCTGTCACCAGATAGGATCCACCAAGTCTAAAATCCAATATTGATCACTCGCAACAGCATTGTGATGATGGTTGAAATGGGCAGTAAAGGATGAATGGAATATGACATCCATAAGCTCTGAAGTTGCAGTAAAAGGGACTTAGAATCACAGTAAAGTCTTATTAAGTTTTTATCAACTCCCACCAAGAAGGAAGATTTTTTTACAGTTTCTAGGAAACAACTGTTGCCTGGAATAGTCTTTAACACAAAGAATTGGTTTTTGTTTTTAAACAAATCGCTTTTCTTATGCTACAGAAAGGAAGCTTTAAACTCTTTTCTCTACCAGTCTCAGTGAGGTACTATCAGTGTAGTTTAAACCAGAATTTTGTCTACTTTCTGACCTAGAATCTGCTCTCACAGAAATCAAAGTTCTTGAAAGTTCTTCATTAATGTCAATGAAAGAAGGATCAAGCACTGAATGTTTTCTTCCAGTGTAAATCTTTTGTCTCCTTTGATTCTTGCGTGTTTTCCTGCAACCACTGACAGCCTGCAACTGTATAATACACTGTGTATTGTATTCCTTCCTATGTTCCCCTACTGATTTCTGCTTTTGCCGCATGGCTTTTGGCCCCAGTTGTGGTGAATATGTGCTTGTGTACAACATATGGTCGTCTGTCACATTTCCCTCTCTAGTCCCGAGACATACTGGACTTTCATAGCAGGAATGCATGTTACAGTGTATGTGCATTCACCTTCCTTTTCTCTTTTTTTTTCACCTGTGCTACCTGTGTGAGGAGTTAAGACTATACTGTATGTAGTGTATATCGCTCATTAAGATTCTTTCTGCTTACCTGTGCTCTACAGGCAAACACTGTCCAAGCAGCATGCATTGTGTATTTGCTGTGATGCGGGGCTTTGCATAGGAGGTGTTTTTTGACATGGGAATACATGCATGTTCATTACAGCATGGGGTTAAAGTTGAAGACATGCAGTGCGTGTTTGCATGGTAATGTTCATAATGGGGCCAGCATGTGTCATGTGGTATAAGACATGGCAGAAGATGTACATGTGTGCACAAGCATGTCTGTGAGAGCATAGTGTAAATATTTCCAGTATGAGGTACAGGATGTGTGCTCATGGGTGTTTATTTGTTGTGGGAGTGATATTCAACAACTATTTGAAGTGAAGAATTTGCATCTTCTTTCCTTTTTCCTCATTTCCCACAAACCTGTTCCCTGTATGTTTGGCAGCAAAGTCTCTTTTAACCCCAGGTAATGAAGATAGATGATGCTGCTGGATTAGATCAAGTGTCAGCTTTCTGTCAGCTGTGAGAGAGGAAAGCTGGGCAGGCAATGACATCAAAGGTTTAAATAAACAAAACACTATATTCTCTTCCTACTGATCTTGGGGAGAAAGAGCAGGAGCTACTAAAGTAGTAAGTGGATACTGGAAGAGAGAAAAGGGCTTAGTTCAAGGAGGGGAGACTGTGGTTTAACAAGGATATGTACCATCCATTCTTGATCTGCCCAGCATATTAGAAGACAGTAGGAACCCTTTTCAGCAGTCACCCACCTACAGACTTTTTGTACTTCCATAGAGCTCTCTCTGTCCGTCCTTCATGAACAGTACCTGTAGCACTGAGAAGTGGTTGGGAGACATCATATCTGAAAGAGCAAAGCAAGGCTTCCAGAAGGAAGGAAAAAGACTGCAGATTTGATGCCAGTCATGCAACATGCCACGTAGGAGGCTGTAAGTACTTGGATTACTGAAGTGCTTTTGCCTCAACACATAACAAAAACTTGTATCTTCTGAAAACACCAGAGATTCATTGACCTAACGGATACTGCTATACGGAAGACCATTTCAAAGAAGCCAAGTAGCAGGCTAGCAAAGAGGAAGAAGACCACTGACCAAATGGTTATGTGAATTGGCTCAAGGATGGTAAGTTACAGCATGAGCCAGGAAAATGTCCTGCTACCAGTAACAGGCACTGCTTCCATCTCAAAGTCTTCCAGGTTACTGAGAGGCATATGAATGCTGCAGATTGCTGAAAAGAGCAGAAAATATTTCTGACAAAACAACGAAATAGGGTCCTGACACTGACAAAGGTGGCTCTAGCTGGACTAAAACAAGTAAGCAGAAGGTGGATTTCACACAGCTCTAGCAATGCTCCCATTTGAAAATTGGATATTAATGATATGTTGTAGCAGCAGCAGCATATTATGTACACCATTTGTCAAAAATATTTTAATTCTCAAAGATCAGTACAACATTCATCTGACAATGATTGGCCAGAGTGCAAGATCACAGAGAACCTGACCCTTTGTCAAGAAAAATATGAACAAATTCTAACACCTGTAGTTTCAGACCTGAACTCTGCTTGAGACTTGTGCAAGCTTCCAAGCAAAGGGTCATCAAGCCCAATGGAGAGAGGGCTAATTCCGCTTATATGCAGCTCAGACTTTCATATCTCTCATTCTTTAGGGAGCAAGAAAATATATTCTTTAGATGGGAAATGGATATGCTGGTGTATGGGCAATGAGCATTAATGGTTCTGACCAGCCTCCCCCCCGGGACCTCCCCTCCGACATCCGCCCTTTGGCCCTGCAGCAAGAACTGTTCAGGGCCTTAAAATGTCAGAAAATACACCCTGTATACACCTCTTTGAATTTTGGAAATCTTTCCACATCACTTGGGTACAATTACAAGTTACTCCAATGGAATGGCAAGATAGGAGGGTGTAGGCACATGACAACACAATCACAGAAAAGAAAAAAAAAAAGATATGACACACGACAGAAGAAATCCAGAGTCTCAAGGAGAAAGTAGCAGTGAGGAGTTCCAAAAAAGCTGCCTCTCTTGGACAGGCCCTTTATTTCCAATTGTGTATGTGGGAAGTAGACATTACAGTCACCATTTTGGATCAAACATTTGATTTCCAAATGTGTCTTTATTGTTGATTTAGCTTGGTAATATGAACTTTATTTTACAGGATGCTAACCAACAGAAAAAAAATCCACAATTACCTTATACAATATTGGACTATCACAAAAATTGAAGCAAATGTCACAGCGCAGTTAAAACAAATGTAAATAATTAATCAGGAAATCCTAAATAGATGGGATTAATCCTCTACATCACTTATAAACCCAGCAGTAGGAAGGAAGAGGAGGTCTGAACATAAAATCAAGTGATTTACTTTCCAACTCTTCTCCCCTGTGTCCAAGCCTAAGTTAGTTTGAGACACACATACACACATAACCATGTGCTTAGTACTATGGGTGTGAGCACGTGCAATAGTGGTGGATATGCATGCCATCCTGTCCTACCCCACCTTGTCTTTTACCCTACAAAGTCTTCTGGATCTGCTTTCTGTTTCAGAAACTTGAGAATTTCCTAAAAGAAGAGACTGATGTAGATTTGCAAGCAAAGTGTGTGAAAAGAGCTTGATGATCATAGGAGAGTGGGTCAAAAAGAAAGGACTGTACACTGTAGGCAGAACTGATTTAAATTAGGCAGCAGGTGTAATTTATCCCAGTGTTTAACTCTAGATGAGCATATGACTGAAGTTAAGAAGCTGGGGATAACTAATCCACGGATTTCTTCTTTTACTCCCCCATTTTCTGTCTGTTCATTGTGATTATTCTAAATACATCTTTTCGCACACCTTCCCTTCTCTATCATTCCAGTCTACTACCTTCCATACCACACATGCAGTGATCCTCCTGACTTGCATAAAATTCTGCCAATTACTCTTTCATCATACTCCCCAAATATCCTTCTTGCCTTACACACTTCAGCGGAACAGCAGTCAAAAAAAAAAAAAAACCTTGAAATTTGATTTTCCTCTCTCCCACAGTCAGAGGACACTAATATTGATTTCTCCTTCCTTAGGAGATGGGATCTAATTCCTCCATGTAAATACAGTAAACACTCCCACCTTACATTGGGATCAGCCCATCTTCTTCATCCTTCTTGTCTTTTCCTTCTTCTTGGTCCCCCTCCTGTATGTAGGAATGTTTACAGTAATACAGTTCAGTTCACTAGTTTTTCAGATAAAACCTTAACCTAGAATTTTCCTGAAGTCATCTCATTGACAAAAGCTCTACTCCTCCATCAGAGTAACAGTGGTTATGGAAAAATCTGCTGTGCCACAAGGAAGAAATTGCTTTAGCAGGACAGCATAAGGCTTGCACAGGACAAAATCTGTTTGGTACCTTTAACACAGTACTGTCTTAAAAGGGGTGAAGGTAGAGGGGAAGTATTTTATAGAGAATCTGCCCTGTAGCCATTTAGTTCCCCTCCCCCTCATGCCTACAAGCCCTTCCCTGGAGGCAAAGAGTATCCAATCACAGAAAGCCAGGAAAATGCATTTGTGAGGGACTAATTTCCTTTGCTTGTGAATGTAGTGCAAGATCTGTACAGAAATGAGACATGGAATTGGGAGGTTAAATCCACAAAATTTCTGCCACCATCAAACTTGCAGAAGATTATTACAAAAGACAACACAGATTATTCTCCGTGTTCATTGATATCAAGTGTTGCCTTAATAGACAGCAAGGGAGACTGACTTAAGTAAGAACACAAAAGCTTTCTCACTTGGAGGTTAGCCAGAAAATGAAGAGGCTATTGCAGTAGCCCACAAGATTGCAATCAGTGAAGCTCACAAATCAGTGTAAATAAATGGCCATGGAAATGGCCAGTTTTGGTATACTCAGTCCTGTCTCAGGCTCTGAGTGGACTAGAAGTTCTTTTGATGTCCTTTCTAGCCCTACGCATATCAGTCTATCAATTGGTTTCACTGAAAAGAACAAAAGACTTGGTCTCAAACTTTTGTCCAGAACTTGCAATTAAAGCAACAAAGAAAATAAGTCCTTCCTTTCTTCCTCTCCCTCTCAACCTTTACAAACCACAGCTGAAGAGTTTCCAGACCTCAGAGTTAGCCCTTTTAATAGTGATGTCAGGGGAAATGCAATTATCTTGCAACACTTCACAGGCAGCAGCTGGAGTGAGGACTGTCAGCACAGGACAGACTTATGTGGGCAGTACGAATATTGCCCATAAGAGTGCAACTCAAACCATGGGCAAGGTGTGACAAGGTCAGTGTACAATATATGCTCCAGACATGCCTCCCTCATCCAGTGAAAGGGTTACATATGAACAGTGATTTCTTTCCTTCCCAGTCACTCTGCAGAATGTCCACAACCCTGGCTTGTCCAGCAACCTCCAATGCCGACTAACAAACTCCAGCTGTGGCAAGAGAAGAACTAGGAAAGACATAGTCTCCCCATCCCACAGCACAGAACCTCTTGTTAGCCTATCAGTTTGCCCTTTTGCACTATTTCTTTTTACCCTCCCTCCCCTCAATTTAAAAATAATGATTATAATTAATGCATGAAGGTGACGGTATTGTGCAGGTGATTCATTTCCAGTTCTCTTCCCCTCTTCTCAAACATTCTCCTTCCTCTGCTCCAGCATAAACCCATCCCCCCAAATTAGTTCCATCTGTCCATCTCGCCTGCATGACTGGTGGCTGGTGTTCACTTGCCATAGACGCTCTCATCACTGTAGGCCACATAGAGAAAATAGTCCTCCTCATGGTTATCCTAGGAGGAGAGAGAGAGAAAAAGTAACAAACCAAAGCCCTGTAACTAATCATATGTGAAAATGCCCAAACAAGAGGCCACTCTAACAGCAAGAGGGCCTAGAATCTCTTTCACTGCTTTTTTCTCTCTGTGGAAGGCTTAACTTTGTTACAGCACAGGGCCCTTTAGATGGCTGAACCTACAGCAACTCTCTTTCTGGCCACATCTCTACGACTAAATTAAAGAATGTCACATCTAGGCTGAATTTACTAGTGCAGCCAGGACATGCTAGAAACATGCAAGCACTGTGGAGCAGATAGCTCTCTATGCTGCAGGTTGTGCAGCAGAATCTCAGCATTTGCACTTAAGATTGCAAGGAAAGACTTTAACAGATTCAAAACTCTTTGGATACATCCATGCTTGACAAACATTTATAACTGCTCTTTTTCAGAACACATTGACAGATGGTTGCAATTGTAGCCCTGTTGTATACATTGTCTACAAAGCTGAGATGTTAAGTGATTACATAGACATAAAAAGTCCCGAGAATGCTTGGAACAGAGCCCCAGAAAGTTAGATCTACCTTCCTCTGATATGTTCAGATTTGCAAGACTCTTGTATATGTTCATTTCATATTGCCTTTATTAGCCTATACTATATTGTGCAGTTACTGTCAGAAAATGATGGGTCAAATGGGGTTCACAGCACTATGCCAAAGTCTCTTCTTATAAGACATCAACACAGCAGGAGGGAGGTTCATGACTGAAATCAATCAAGGCTACAAACTAGTCTTGATATAATGCCAATATAATTAAGGAATGTTACCTTGATGGCCAAAGAATATGCCTTCAAAATGGATCAAATAGTACTTCTAAGCAGAAATTGTGGGAGACAATGTTCACAGTGTCCTTGCATATATAACACAAGTTAAAAAAAAAAAAACAAACCAAAGAGTAAGATTTCCCTGAAAAGCACTTGTAGGCAGTTTGTTGTCCAGCGATACAGTGCTCTTACCATGGCTAAAAGGAAACCTCTTTTGTATAAACAGGTAAGCTGATACAGGTAAGTCTGTTCATCATTTTTTTCCCCTGTCACACTCTCTCCTTCTCAATATAGACACCTTGCCATTTTATGGCAATACTTTTTCTAAGTAGTAGGATGAACATGTCACTGCTGAGGCAACTGTTCACCACTTAATACAACAACTCTTTTACCTAGCAAACAATTAAAATAATTAGATTCTCCAGAGTATTCTTTATAACTACAAAATTGAACTTTTCCAACAGGTGATGCAATAATGCCAAGGGTAAGGGGTCCAGTTTTAGGGACCTGTTGCCAAGCTTCACCCACTGGCACTTAAGCAGTACTCAATGATATTTCAGTGAGGATATACATTCTTATGGGCACTCTACCAAAGAGAGAAAGAAATGGGCCAGGCTTACCTCATACAGCTGTCCCATGGTAGCACTGGTAGGAGGGATGGTATTATTGACAAAGAAGAAGAGGGCATCCTCTGGCCTCAGGTGAATTCTCTTTCGAATTAAGAAGTAGAATTGGCCAACTGAAGAAGAACAGGATAGAATGCTTTAAGGGCAGAAAGAGTGTTCATTTTGTTTAGCAACTTTGCATGATTTTTCCCTTTGGAAAAGAAGGGAATGCTGTATGTAAACAGTAAGGGGTGGAGGGAAGGAAAAATGCAGGAAAGAAAGAACTTCATGACGGTCACTGCATTATCAGCTGACCCACACTGAGCTGGTGTGTTGGTTCTGTGCAGCTTTTCAGGTTTACCCACACTTACTCTGACCACTGTACCCTCTAAATCCACACACCCATCTATTATGATATTAAATGCTCTATAGCAGGGACCATTTGGAAAATCTCTAATCAGTTTAATCTTTAAATCATATATGGCAAAGGTACCATATAGATTTTTGCCTCAGGTTAAACATTCATTCCTGAAAACAAATTTAATCCTTATGGTCTATCTGCTTGAGCTTTGTTGCACAAAGCATTCCACAATGAACTATATACTCCAAGATCAAAAGGATTCTGTTCCTTTAACTAATTCACATTCTCAAATGAAAACAAACATAATCACACACAAACTGGCCACTATTTTGAAAAGGAACTTTGTTGTGGTCATGACTCCAATGCTGGCAGTGGAAAACAGGAGGGCTGTTTTAAGAACTTGCCTCTTTCTGGAACAAGGATACAGGCTCTGTCAACTTGAGCTGCAGCTCAATCATCATTGACTGATAATTATGTTACTATGATACACAATTTAGACATTTTCATCATAGAGGTAAGCAGTGACACATACACATTAGTTGAGTCACTGGGATTCTTCAAAAGACCTCAGAGAATTCTGCATGTCACAATCCAGACTATAAGATATATACATACATATATATATATATATAAATACATATATGTGTGTGTATATATATATAATATACACACACACATATATATACATACATATATATATACATACATATATATATATATATATATATGTAAGTATGGCTAGGTCAACTCAAACAATCAAAAGATGTATCAGATGCTCAGATGTTTATTTTCTTGATGCTGATCATAAGAGTAAAAATAACTCCAAAGACATTCTCACTGAAAATCAGGGCAAAAGTGAGTAAATTTTCTTACCTGTGAGGTCAGAAGGCACAAGATACTTCCTTTTGTCAAGGTCAGGTACTCTGGCTTTTGGTGCTTTTTCCACAATTACCTAGAGAAAGAGAGAAAGTGAGTGAGAGAGAGAGAGAGAAACTGAATGAGAGAGAGAGAGGGAGAAAAAGTGAGTGAGAGAGAGAAAAGCAAGAAACTAACCATGGTGGATGAAAAAGCCTCAGTGGAAAAGGAAAAAATGGACAAGTGGAAAAAAAACTGGAAATCACTGGCAACAGCTGTGTGGGGAGCCCTGGACAGATGCAGTAAGCACAATGAGTGAAAAATGGAGACTGAAACAGGCATAAAAATAAACCATAATGGCTAAAAAAAAAAAAAAAAATCAAGTCACCTTGATGGTCCCAATGCATGTTATTTCTGTATGAAGAAGCTGCCTGGAGACTAGCACACAGATATAAACAGATACTGCAGATAACTTAAATTATTTCCAGGTTCCAAACTTTTTGGCCTAAAATAAGCCCTAGTCCCAGTACTCCCATATCCTAATTTATACAGTCATCAACACCAAACACTCTAGGAAGAAGCAAAGAATAAAGAAAAACTACACATCATTGCGGAAATTTGGAGAAGCTTCTGTTTTTTTTTAAGCCCAGTGTGTTCTTCAGTAGTAAAGTTTATACTCTATATTTTGCATACTCAAATTATACTTCATACAGTCATATAAATAAATAATAGAATTTAAAAATGTACTAATGTCTGAGCCTCTGGAATTAGGAAACTCAATACAAAATACTAATCCTTAGTACATGCCACGTAGATGAAGTTCACTAGCTTTGAAGTAAAACAGGCTAAGAGATCTTCAGCTACAGCAAAGGAGTTATCATCAGAACTAGGCAAAATGCTTATCTGAAAAGTAACAAGTATTCCAAAACAACCTGAGCTTCTTCCAGTAAAATCCTAGGAAACCTTGCCGAAGTTGGTGGTAGGTTTCCATGGAGCTACTGGGTTTGCATGGAAAAAAAGGCAGACTTATTTATTTGTTTATTTATTTATGAACTGGAAAACACATACTGTGACTCAATCTATGTGGCTTGCTATCTGCAGAAGCCATTTTGACCATCTAAATGAGGAGCTTGATTTTCAGTTTTCTCCTCTTTTTCTTTTGCTGGATCCTGTCCTGGACTCAATTTGGGACATTGCAGGACTGATTTCCAAGGGTCCCATATTCCCATAGCTCTTTGCCAATCAAAATCAGCAACTGTCTCTGCTGTATGGAATGAAACAATGTGGACCAAGTTCTCTCTGGAACCAAAATGATGTTGGCACATCATTTTGCCAGAGAAAACACATTATCGCAAAAGAGTTGAGGTCGTAGGTGTCATCTGGAGATCACCTGATGCAATCCTGGCTTAAGGAAGTGTCACAGAGAGCAGGTTGCCCAGACCACGTCCAGTCAGGTTCTAATGTCTTCAAGAATGGAGACTCCACAACCTCTCTGGGCAACTCATTTCAGATACTCTCACAGTGAATAAGTGTTTTCTCGTGTTCAGATCGCCTTTCCTGTGTTACAATGATCTATATTAGCCTGGGCAAAGTACCATATTAATCTAGGTCTACTCTTTCAAGAACCAAGCGAATATCTGCAAAGGATGCCTGTCCATAGAGATATTAGTTTGGACATCTCTCCAATGGATATCATTTGGATGATTCAACATGGTCAAAATCCCTGAAAAGAGTAGGTTTGTTTTTAAAATAGAAACATGGCCACTTCTGCCTTTTCAATAACCTGCTTTTTCAAGTAACTCAGTCAGTACAAGCCATTCAAGCTCTCTAAAGCTTGAATGTTGTGGTAGGATATTCATTTATATGAAGAAGCAATTGACATAGGGCAAACACTGTGAAAAAAAAATCCAAGTTCTAACTGAATATGTATTGGCCAAACAGCAACACTTTTACCATACATACTACAAGATATCTAACACAATAGGTTGCAATGAAAACTAACCTTTCTTGTCCAAAATTACCAAAATAGAGACAGCAGAAGGGGGTTAGCCAGTAGCAGTGATATGACCATCCTGACCCTGAAGGCAACCTGGCCATCCTAATCACAACTTGGTCATTAAAATAATAAAGAAAAGGAAGATGGTAGGGAAATCCAAAGCTAGTGAGGAAGAAGAGAGAATGCTGGGGCTTTAAAATCTGTAGGAAGTATTCAAATTAGATAATCATTGAGCTTAACAGATCTCCTTCTTGCAAAGAGGCAGGGCAGGAATAGTAGTGCTTTGCTAGACTGATTAGCAGCAGGAGTTAGCTTGCTTGGTAACAGAGATATCTTTTTCCTCAAACACTAAAACCTTCACAGATCTTTGCATGTGCATTCCTTCCCCCTCTCCCTCAAAGAAAATCCAGAGTAGCAACCAATTATCTGCATATCTGTTGTTGCCGGGTGGCATCAGCAGATGCATGAGACTGTGCCACATTATATATAAACTCAGAAAAATGCTGAGTTGTATAAGGACACTGCAGTGTCATTGTCAGTGTCACAAGTGTCATCTTCAAGGATCCTGCTGTCAGGAAGGGCACAGACATAAACGATAAGAATCCCGCTGGCTACATTCATGTGTTCTACATGCAACTCTCTCAAGAGGCTTCCCCCCTCATAACCCACATCCAGGCCTCCCAATGCAGCTTTTTCAATTTATCCTTAATTGCAGTACACACTGCTATTCTGGTCCTGGCTTCCTCCTACAGTTCTGGCGATGGCCCCTCTGTCTTCATGTCATTAATTTCTTGCCAGACCAGCTCCGGTTCTCGGCTCCCCCCATGGCTCTTCTGGATACATCTGTCATGATCTGCTGCCCAAATTGCCATGCTAATTCTCCTCACTCCTAGCTGACAGCATCCTCTCTGTGGTCCTCATCCTCTGTGCTCCCTCAACAACATCCACTTCTTCATTGCCTGTATTCTCAACCTGCTATGCTAGGTCAAAAGGCCCCAAATTTGCAGCTTGGCCAAATACACCCAAATTTTGACTTCCCAACATTTTTACTAGTAAAGTTGTAAGCCACTCCTAAGATAAAAATGGGATTGGCCTGCCAGAAAAAACATGTAGGATAACTGTTTCCCCTTAGCCAAGATTCATAGTTTCAGGTATTTTGAACACAGTATCCTGAGGCAGTAAATCTGGGTCGGATCCCTCCAGTGGTGATGGAAAAAAAGAACAACTGCCAAACATTTAATAGAACAAAAAGAAAAAAAAACCCACTCAATTAATTTGGTCATTTCTTTTTTCCAATTATACCAGTAATTAGAAAACTAGAAGTCTTCCACAGGCATTCCACAGGGACCTAAGCATAAGGAAGCACAGCAGGGAGATCAAAACCTTGTCTCTAAAGAGATGCCTTTTTTTTTTTTTTTTTTTTTCTCTCTCTCTCTGTAAGAAGGTTAAACCAGGAGGGCAGACAGGCCAGGAACTTAATGTCATTTTTCTCTCATATAAAGCACCAGAACCGAGTAAGACTGTACCAAAAAGACAGGCCAAAAGAAAGGAAGGCAAAAATACGGGGATATCTGATCAAAGGCAGCTCTGGTTTTCTACGAGCAGTGAAGGATAGAGCCCCGGTTCTCCATTTTCACAGAGAAAACAGTAACCTCTTCCCCCCTCCCACCAGCCCCACGCACACAGGCTGCCATAATAAGGTCCTCACTGCCAAGCTGGTGCGGATCCTTGGAAGAGGGAGTGCGCATTGCACTCCGTCATCCACACCTACGTGCTGATGGAAACCTTAGCGGGTCCCGATATAAAAAATAATCCTAGCTACGTATCAGAGGTAAAAGCAGTTCGGAATCTGCACATGAAGGAGTACGAACACCGAGCTGACTAATCCAATTTACAAATCCAAAAATGGAGCAGCCGATGACGAGAACAAAGGCAGACGGTGGCAGGGCAGGAAGGCAAGCCCCGCAGGCTGCCATCGCCGCCGCTGTGCCAGGACACGCGCGCACACCGCACTCACAGGCACTCTGTCGGGGTATTTCTTCCTGATTTTCTCCCCTTCCTTTTTCCTATATTCGAAAGGATGGTCTTCCTTGTACTGGAACTTCATGCTGCGCTACGGGCCAGGCGTCAGCTTCCCCTCCGATGGCTGCTGCCGCTCCCTGCGCTGCGGATGGGCACTTCGCGGGCCCTCCGACACCCACCGCAGCGGAGCGGAGCGGTGGATCGTGCGCGACCGCCGGCCCCCCCCGCACTGCCCCGCGCTGCAGCAGGACGCGCCTGCCCGGGCTCACGCACACCGCGGCGGGGCGAGGCGGGCACCGTGACGTCACGGGGAGGCAACGCGCCGCCATTCCAGACGGTTCCACAGCCCCGCGGCGGGGCGGGCGGCGCCTG
>VWPW01024068.1:29434-43439 GCA_013389825.1 Crypturellus undulatus | reverse complement strand
CGGGTGGGAGCAGGCGCCGGCCTGCCCCCCGCCGCGCGTGGGGGCGCCGAGAGTGCCCCCTCCGTCCCCGCATGTGCCGCGCCCGCGCGGGCGAGGCCACCCCCTCGCGCGGAGGAGGGGAGGGCGCAGCATTATTTTACATACATGTTTTACATATATGTGTTATTGTATAGAGCCTGGTTGTCTCCTCATCACGCTCTTCCCGGGGGGGGAGGGGGGAAGGGAACGGGGGAAGGACCAAATGAACCTGCCATTAAGCAGTGTTGCAGTCCCCAGCATGACTCAGGGGTTATGAATACGGCCGAGCAGCTGCATGAACAGAAACATCATTTCTGGGAGTTGTAGTCCGCCGTGCTGCCCTCCCTTTCCTCATCAGCACCTGTTTTCAGCACCTTGCCTTGTCAGCATCACATTTGAAAAGCTTGTGGAGGGACAGGAGCTCAGACAGGTACCAATGCTGTGGAGTGCTGTCCCAAATAGAGCTGCCTGTTAAGGCTAGCAGCAGCTAGTGAGTGTCTGATATTGTTGGCACTTGGATAACTTCCCTGCCTTTCTTAAGAACTGGGCAAATTTGGAGAGTTTCCCCTTGGTGAAGGTGATCGGCGCCAGGGTTTAGGCCTGGGTCGACCGCTATGTGTCCGTAGGCCTCGGTTTCCCCAACGAATGCTTGAATGCTTCTGCTGCCACTTCTTTGAAACAGGTGATGAGACTGAAGTATTTCAGATGTGATATCTAAGCGGGGAAAATGAAGACTTGTTTTCACGACTAATGCAGTTTATAATGTTTCAGTTAAATAAGAAGGGGACAAAAGTGTGATGTGTAATGTACGAGTGCACATTACAAACAGCAGACAGTTCAAGCAAACTGTTTGTAAACAAACCAAAGCAGTGGTGCAATTTTAGCCTAGTTACTCAACAGATAAGTACTTGGAATATTTTTGTTTTTATTAAGTCCAGCTAAGCTCACAGTATTTACTCACTAGAAGAAAGGAAGGTACTAGTAAATGGATCAGCATGCTCAAATGAGAAAAAAAATAATTGCTGCTGTCCTAGGGGGAATGAACAACTGAATAGGAGTGTATCAGAATATTCTATTTTTTTCAATACATGTCTCATACAGAGAAGCAGAACTTTTTCAAGCATTTGTGTAATAACCCTTATTGTAGTAGATTTGCTGAATAGGACAGCACTTAAATGCTTGATATGTCCAAAGCTACACTAATGGCATAGCTGAAAAGATCCAAGTTTCTCATATCTCACTCAACATTCTGCCATTGTGTTGCTTCAGAATTAACTTGGATAAGAAAAACACTATTGTTGTTTTGCAGGCACACTGTTTCTTGAGTATGGTCAATGCAGAAGAAATATAGACTAAAGTGAACAGCCAAGTTGAATCCTTATGTGAAAAAAAAAAGAAAAGAAAGATGAAAGGAGGAAAAAAAAAAGAAAAATTAAGAGCAAGCAGTAGCTGGATCAAAGGTGCTACTTAATAGTAAAAAACCAGGATCAGGAGCATAAAGCTCTGGTCTTGTTTTAGCAGACTCACGTAAACTCTTTAGCCTGCTGCCAAGCAATTCATAGTTGAGACATTACTGGAGGTTCTATCACTGTATCGCTAATATGCACACTTGAGTTGTCTGAGATGCTGGCACCAGGTATAGAAAAGAGCCTGTTACAAATTTCTACAACAGATGGTTGGATGGAATAGTGCTTGCTTAGCACTAGTAGCTAAATTTACTGAAGCTTAAGATTGCACATTCCTGAACTTTTCCCTAAATTGTCGGAGCCAGTTTGAACAAGGAGAAGCAAGAAACAAAGTTCAAACATGATCAGCGAGTACCATAACTACACCTGGAGATAGTGGGGAAACCGAGGAGCAAAGAAGCTACTTTTTGTCAAGTAATCCTTGGTGCCACCACACAGACAATGGACAAACCTGTAGGGATATAAATACCCAGGGAATTTTCTGCTCAGAGTTGCTCTGAGGAGCCACCCAACTTGAGCTGAAATCCTAATAAAATCATTTTATATAAAATTATTTTGTGTCTTTTGGATAAATCAGAAACCTAGAGTTTAACCCCGTTAAGGACATTGGATTGAACAGTTTCCCTAACAGAGATCCAGGATGTTAGCCTGTGTCCTATGTTTTATAGAGCAGTGTTTTATGTGCTACCTATCTTTGCTTTCAAAAGCAGGCAGCAGTGAACTCAGTAGTCTTTTGGTAGTGCTCTTTCTCCGAGCCCTGGTACATACTCTCTGTTATCCTTGATTTGGCATGTGGGTGGGATATATCTAAGAAATAAATTTGCTTTGATGCATCTGTTTGCACAAATGGTGGTGGTTTCCAGATGCTATTGTCTGACTTGGGAATGTGGTTCAAAATCCCACCTATGCTTACAGTGTAGATGCATACAGTTGGGTCTGACTTTTTAAATTGTCCTTATGGTCACTGAAGGTAAATAGGCATGGTTGTGATTCTTCTCACCTGAATATAGACATCTACTTTTGGATGTGTATTGAAGATGTCATGCTGTAGATGCCTGTTTCTCAAGGACACAAGAGAAATGATTTTTTCCAGCCTGTTTCACACAGACTGCCAAAGTATTTTGACCATTTTAACAAATCAGATCTTTAACTCCTTCTGTTGTCCTGCTATGTCTCACTACAACACTATACACAAGGCAATTGGACTAGGTTCTTGTTTGAAATTTTGTTAGAAACCAGGGATGAGTTTTGGTGTTCTTCCCTGCTCTAATATGGCCAGTGAGAACACTGCCAGGTGGCTCCTCCTTCATGACAAATCTGGTGTGGGAATCACAAACCTCCTCACTCAGTCCTGAAGATGCAGCACTAGATGTGTAGCCACAAGTCTCACTCCTCCCACTTCCTGCTTCCTCCCCATCAACCACCAAATTCCTGGCTGTCTCCACTAGCTCAAGAATAACAATAACGTCACTGGCACAACAGCAGACAGGAAGATGATACATGCAGAAAAAGTGACAAACAGGTAATCATCTGACTTTGACTTCTTATTAAAATGCCAAGTCATGGGCATGTGACAAACTCCGGGTCTGTGCGCTAGCAGGAATTAGACGTGAAGTTGCCTGTTTTTTCCACACTGGATGCCAGCACGAACTGGTCCACAAAGTGTCCAAACAATGTACTTTTAATCTGGAGTGTTTAGGTGCTCCAGAGCTCAGCCTTTGAGCTTGCAGTGCATTGCTGTGTGTGCAGATCGTACAGGCAGTTTCACTTTAAAAAAGACTGTATTTCCAGTGTTGTAGCCAGAGAAATAGGAGATAAGAACATTTCGTGCAGGTTGCCAGAAGAGTTTTGTAACCCACGTGGTCCAACACAGCACTCCAGGGGCACTCCTGGGAGGCTTGGAATGCATTACTGGGAAGTGACACTGGTGTATATATTTGCACAAATGGCTAAAATTCAGTGATTTCACACTAAGTATGTCTGTTGTTTGCTGTGTCTTACAGGTGTTGCCCAGGTGAATGGCCCTTGAAACCCTGCTGGAGCTGCTATTAGTTTTTGCCAGCTGCTTGAAACTTTGAATATCTTTGAATATTTATTCCATTAGTACTCCTCCCCTGGCTATTTTTTTTTCCTTTTGAACCTCCTTAGACTCACTTACTGACTTTTTTTTTTATCCTAATCTTTAATGTTGTTTCAGGCATATCTAAATCTCTCTTGTCAGAAAACTTATAATGTGTAAGTTAAATTGTTATTAAAACGGAGAGGGTGTATCAGAAGTCGCTTGTAATTCTGTTTGGTTTGCTGTCTATCCAAGACAGATGGATCCTTGGCACTTCCCCTGCGCTGCTTGTGACTGGTCACCAGTTTCACTTGGCACTGAATCTGTCAGAGTCAGTGTGGGCACGTTGGCCCTGGGTGAGGGTGCAGGGCTGGTCACTCCCAGCAAACAATGGCTAATTGTGTAGATGTTTTCCTTTCCTTTAGGAAAGTGCTCTGTATTGTCTATGCTGAACTATCATCTCATTTATTTTCTACAACTTCTTATTGTTGGAAAGGATCTGGTTGTTGTTCCCAAACTGTATAGTCCTGTCTTTGCTCAAGTTGCTGAATTTGCTCAATGCATACAAATAATAGAATGAGGTGTTAAAGAGTTCCTCTTTGCATGGTGAAAAGCACAAAAGTCAAGACCAGAATAACACAACTTTGGTATTAAAGATCCTTTGTTCCATCTAATGATTTACAATGGCACGTTGGGGAAGGTTACCATTGTTACTTAATGGTCCTGTGAAAACAAAGGAGCAACACAGTAGTTGGACCACTGGGATGTTTCTGAGTACCAGTCCTCCTCAAGTTCCACACTTTTTAAGGAAACTGAGGGAGTAGACTTCTCCTTTAGCATACCTACCTGATGTAGGTATACTCTTATTACCTTCATGTGGTTGTAGCCCAAGTTGTTCCTTGTACAGGCTAAAGATAGCAAGCAGAGGCTGTTGGAAGTATCTCTTTCTCCTCTGAGATCACTTAATCTATATTTGCTCAGTTCCCACCTCCGTCCCAGTGTTTGGTCAAGAGCAGAGTTGATGAGTGACCCATAGCTGAACCAAAGGTCAACAACTTGTTGATACAGTTACCTTAAGTGCTTTGTACATCATTTTCTCCCATCTATAAATGAAATATTAATGCTTGACTCATAAGGAACTTGAGAACATGGTTAAAGTGCATGGAGATCTTTGGATACAGATCCTTCATTATTTATTCATCACTAAAAAAAAAAAGTTGTTTTTTTCTGACATATTTCTTGTTTTGTATGATACTGGAGGAGTCTACAGAATATGAGTGTTCCAGTGCAGCCAGTGATGCGGCTTGATGCCAATGGCAGTACCCAGCAACTGAGCAAACCATAAACCTATTTCATGCTTAAGAGAATCTTTTTCTCTGTTTTCCAGGGTATGTTATTCCATATTTGTGAGCAGTTCATGACCTTTAGCATGTGATAAGAACAATTACTACTATCTTTATTTGTGTGTTGCATGAAAATTTTGCTTATGTTCAATAATATTTAATGTTAATACTTCACTTTCAATCTCAAAGTATAAAAGATCTGAAAGAGCTTATTAGACATTATAAAATGCCAAACAAAGTATATTCATTGGACAAATTAGGTGAGCAAAAACTGGTTAGAAAGAAGGCAAATTTACTGATGGGGTAGGTCAAGAATCATTTCATATTGTAGAGAACGGGTCCCAAGGGGAAAAACAGAAATACTCTCAAACCTGAAGTTAATATCCAATCCTGAACACAAGTGACCTATATTCTTTTCCTTTTCAGACTGAAAAGGGAGATATCTGTGGTGATTCGATACAGAGAGAGGAAAATTCAGAATTTTATTTTATCATTTTCCTTTCTATTGAACCCTTTATCAAAAATTACAGCACAGATTTATCAAAACATGCATGTTTGTTTTGCACAAGGAATAAGTAGTATTCTGGTGGCAGGATTCCTGTCTGGTGAAACAAGACTGCCATCTTGTGTTAAATGCATGCAAATCTCAAGACTTACATGTGTTGTTCATAGGCAGGAAAAAGGGGCGGAGGAAGTGAAGGAATGGTATGTTCCCAGTGGAAGAAATTGTCAAGGATTCTTGGAAGGCTGTTTGATTATAGTATTTGACGCATGTTCAACATGTCCAAATATCGCTGCTTGTTTCAGGGCTTTACTGTGAAGTAAACAATGCTCTAAGAAATGTTCTACAGCTTGATGACCACATCAAGGGTGAAGTGGACTTTAGAAACCTGCTGCTAAAGTAGGTCACTTCAGTAGATGTTCCATAAATAGTTATTATTTCAGGTGTACTGTATAGTAGAAGAGACATGACCTTAGATGTCACTTATTTATGCTATTCTAGTTATCCCACATTACTGGTACAGTTAGGTAATGACTGTGTTAGTCAGATAAAAGTGTGTGGTCTTGGAAATGGAGACCCTCATTAAATTCCCTTCTTGGATACAAAACTTTTGTATCTCCCTGGGCAAGGTCTGGAACATCATCAAGCATGTTTAGAGTGCTCAATTCTGTTTCATGCTATCCGTGCAGCTATCTTTTCAACCTCCTCCAGATTCTACCCCAAGAACGCTGTGACCATTATCTCAATTGCAGTTAGATTCCTAAAAATATTTGAGAACCGAGACCTTGTTCTCTTTTTCTTTCTTTATCTGGATAATGACCAGGTTTTTCTGTACTTCACAGGAATGCTAAGAGGATCAGCATATTAAAGACTGTGAGGAGCTGGGTACTCTAGGAGAAAGGGCCATGCATGCTTTTCAGAAAGATAACATTAACATCATCATTAACATCATTTAAAGGCAATCAATTAATGACTGCTTGTCATCTGATATTTGATCTCCTGCTTTAATGTTGTCAGTCATTGAATCTAGGGTAGAGAATGCCATGTAATTCCACAATCATTTGGCCATAATGAGTACCTAGTTCAAGAAAACATTATACAGATGATGCATAACTATGTTCATCCATTTCATGAACATTTCTGAGTGATTCAGCATATTTGTATGGTTCGGGAAAGGCTCACAAATCATTTCTACCTGAGAAATGATCTAAATGTTTTAAGTGGTATTAATTAGGTTGATTTGATTTGACAGCAGCAGCAAGAATAATTAATTAATGATGCAACAAGAACACAGCTTAAATATGATTGAACTTTATTTCAGGGGTAGTTTTGGGCCTCATCTGATCTGTTATCACTCACTTTTTAGTTTTTAATTCAAATATAAGAGCTTGTGGTTGCTGTTTCAGAATTGACGTATAGCCTGTTCAGGACCAGACTGCATTCTTTCTATAAATCTTAGAGAGTATTTAGGTGTGTTACTGCACATACTATATGCACTGTATGCTGTCTCTTGTTTAAATGTGATGGTTTTCCTATACAATTTCAAAGTTTAAATTTACTACATTTACTAAATTGACATTTTCCAGGAGTTTGGTGTTATTACTGGTTGTTAAGACTTTCCTACATCTCTGTCCTTGTTGTTTGCTACTAAGTGAGAACCCCTCTGCCTTCTGCATGAAATTTAGGCCAGAGCTTCCAAGTCTTGCAAGCAGAATAAGTCTGCATCCACAGTCTCCTGGCATGTCTCCAACAGCAGACTGCAAAGTGGGACAGCACCTTGATCTTACTGCCTGATTGTACCTGCAGTGGTGCGGGAGATATGTGTAATAAATAGACGTGGGAATTGACAGTGGTAGAAATCTCAAGGATGTCATGAGGAGCCATCAAAATATTTTGATCTGGAACTATTTGAAATTTTAGTCCTTTTTTTCCTTTCTCATTAGACTAAACAGGTTAATCTGATATTCCTAACCAGCCTGAGAGAATTGTCTAAACATAAATATTCTGCATTATTTGCCCTTCTGTAAAAGCAAGCCCTAACATGCTGGGAGGGCCTTTTGGGAATCATTGCTCTCAGTGGATGCCTGCAGTTTTTCTTCTGGCACTGAATCCAGGTCTGACACTTTCTGCCCGGTCTTGGCCACCGTGAATCTGCTCATGTGCAAAGCTTCTTCATAGACTGGAGGAGTGTCTGATCCGGAAAGCGATGGTGTTCCCTGTGCAATGTTGTGGGAGTGTGCCACTGCTAATATCCTCCTGGCCGCAGGCCCAAACATGGAATGAAGAGCTGCAGGGGAGGAGACAAAAGCGATTTGCCTCATCCTGAAAGCACCAGGCGATTAGAAAAGGAAAAGCATATCTGCCGTGTACAGACCTTCCTCTCTCCATGGACTAAATGTTATCTTCTTCCTGCCCCTTTATTCCCTTCTTATTCCCTTTGCACTCCATCCCCAACGATGGAACCACTCCAGCCACTTCCTACAATTACTTCTTCCTTAAATGCCCGGCAAGGCTCCTATAGCTGTCCTTGTTCCACTCAGACATGTCTCACAGTCATGCATGGATGGCTTAAGATCTGTCAGGGATTGCCTTATAGAGTCTTGTGAGCACCTTAATGTGTACTATTTATGGATATTCTTTTCCCAGCTTCTTGCCAGGGAAGTTCCAACCTAGTGAGGAACCTTGGGATGTCACATGGAGCTTTTTATAGTGCAGCCTCTCACAATGGTAATGGTGAACTCACAGGTAATGGTGCTCTGGAGAGTGCTGTCATGGTCAAAAGCGATGACTGTGACCTCATAGGGTTGAGGACCTGATTCCTCCCCTGTTTGACGGAGATGAAAACAACACCTCACACAGGCTGAAACCAGGCCACACAGGAGCAGTAGCGCACCAATCACAACCGCTAGCCTAGAAGGGGAGAGGAAACAGAATAAAAGATTTTGGTTGGAAGAAACCTGTTGAGTCAGGTCTCTAATCCAACTCCCTGCTTAAAGCAGGTCTAACTTCAAAGCTAGATGAGGTTATCTAGAGCCTTGTTCAGGAGAGTTGTGACACTCTCTACAGTTCTACAGATGGAGATGCCATGGCACATCGGGACTGCTCTAGTGCTGCAGCACCCTCATGAAAAGGCAGTTGCTCCTTCCGTCTAAGCAGTGTTTAGATTCTACCCAGCTGCAGCCTGCCCTGTCACCTCTGGTGCTTCCACTGTGCACCAAAACAAACTGGATTGGGTATTACAGATGTGTGTTCTAAAGAATGATGAGTAGAGAGGAAAAATCATTTAAATGATGAATGAAAACTCAATCGAGGGTTGAACTAGACTATTTGAAGTGGTGCCTTCCAACCACAACTATTCTGTGATTCTCTGATATCCCTCGATCTGCTGGCTACAATCTTATTAATGCAGCCTGCTTGGTTTCTAACTACTGCTGTCTTTTTTAACATGTACATGTTGATGACAACCACTGAGAAATCAGACTGAAATTTCTAAATAAATGGACCTCTAAAGAGTTGTTTTAATATTGTGCATCTGACAATGTCAATGTATGTAATAAAACCAGATGCCTGTGAAGGCGAGTTAACCATTTGTTGAAGGGCATGTGATGGCTAAGGGATTGCAGTGCTACTTCAGAGCAATAAAGAACTCAGAGTGTGGTGATATCATTGCACTTCACCTAGGTACAGGATTCCACTTTTTATTACTGAAATTGTCAAATGATACAGATATTTAGAATAACTGTGTGCCATCTTACCAGATATACCATAGATCGTCCCATTCTGTTCTTGAACAGCTGAGGAAAAGACGATATGAGAAAGAGTTAGCTACAGAAAATAAAAACACAGCACATAAAAAAAAAAACAGAAAAGATGGAAAATCCTTATGATATCCTTTTCCAGCTTTCTTCACAATTCTAACTTAAATTTTATCTTCTAATTGGCACAAATAAAGAAGAATCCATGGTGCTTCATGGAGACAACTATCCAACCTCATCAATCTTTCCATTAATGAAATTTCGTTTCTGTTCAGATTTATCTTTTTGTTGTTCCCTTGATATTAATGCCTCCCCAACTCTGTTTGCAAACCTTAAGAATTTGCACAGAATTTGAACTCTTCTTCTATGTTTTTTTTTTTTTTTTTTTCCCCAAAATGTAGTCTTCCCAGTATTGTTATGTTTTGCTTTGCTTTTCTGGCTTTCTATCTTATTCTTTCTGGACAACTGGCTATCTTTGGATGTTGCTTAGCATGTTGCTTTAGTTTCAATTAGTAAACTTGCCTTTAAGTTTTCAAAATACATTTCTTTAATAAAAATAGAATTCTCCTGGGCCATTTTTTTTCATTCTTGTTTTGCCCTAATTTCTGTTATTCTTACAAATGACATTACCAAGAGTAATATTCACCAAAACAATATACTTCAAACCATTTTTTAATGGAAATATCAATTCTTATTTCATAATAAATGTCAATCAAAATTAAGACAGAAAGTTGTCAGCCCTTACAGTTATCCAAATAGGAATCAGAACCAATGCCATGTAGTCATTATAATGAAAAGAGGTGATGAATATGATTCACATTCAAAGCAACGGAAATTTTAATTTTCTGGAATTTTTCTGGAAAATGCTTGCCACCATCGTAACATTGACGTCCATTACTGCCTTTCTACTCCATCTTCTTCTTAAAAAAAATGCAAGATCTACAAATACTCACAGTTCAGCATTCACACAATTTTCCTCTGCTCTCACTGGGAAGAACTGGAGAAGAAAAACAAGCGAGATGGGCAGAATAAATAAAGTCTTTGTCATACGCAATTTCTGCTCTCACCCAGACTGACATCAGTCTGAATCTCTTACAACAAGGACTCATTGTTAGCCAATTCTCTGCTGTTTCCTTCATGTACTCTGCCATATATTGGAAATTATTTTGATATCAAATACAGTGCTTCATATTTTACCTTTCCTGCTTCCAGCAGGATTACTAAAGTCCTACTTAACTTTTGGCTTCCCTGTACAGGCCCCAAGTTCCCCTCTGTTCCTTCACCACAAGTTTTGTCAAACTACAGCTATAAATCGTTCTCTCTGCTAAAATATTAAGAGCAACCAAACATCCGTCTGCTTATTATACCCATATAGGTTTGAATTCTACTCTTTCTTTCTATGCAGCAACCTGTTTTATAACATTCATACCTTCTTATTCTTCAGCCTCAGATACCCTGATCTGTACTGAACCACCCCTGGTACAACAGCAGATAGCCTTCTGTGTGTATCCTCTTTTATATCTTAAAATGTCAGCAAGATTCGTACAATTATCAATTGCTAACACTCTTTCAGCTTTCTAAGGTAATGCCCAACGGAGCAAAGACCACATAAAATGGAATTTAAGATGTGACTTACCCATAAGAAACACCCTAAAGCAAAGCAGATCACAAATGAGCCGTGCGTTCCCATGGAGTGATTTTGTGGCATCTTGTTCTCTCAGGTAGCTCAGGGTCTGTTTCTTTCCTAGCTTCATTTCATCCTGATCCACCCACCAAGAGAAGGGGCAGATTCTTTGCTGTGTGTTGAATCCTGTCTCTGCTTCACACACTGCCTCTTCCTGACCTCCTTTGAGTCGATCCTATTTCTATGCCCTTCAGATTCTTGTTTTTTCTCTTTCTATCTTTGTTATGCTGTTAATTCCTGCCTGTTTCTGCCTGTCTCCTCCTGTTATTCTCTTGGCCACCTTCTCTCCTTTTTATAGGGAATCTCTAAACTCTTCCAGTTAGAGCAGGAGAAAAGCAGTGGCTACAAGTTCTTACTTTTGATAACTAAGTAATGGAAGCATATTTTAAGATCTCACAGATCTGACCCTTCTGTGAGCAGAAAGGGCCTCCAAGTTTTTTCATTCCTATTTTTCCTTTCCCCACCCCTACCCTAAGGGAGACTGGAGAGATCTGAAGGTCATGTTAGTGACCTGTTTAAATGGAGATCAAATCCCTCTCCCTCCTCTGGTACCCTTTCTGCCCCTGTGCTCATATTGTTCTACCTCTACTCATTCAACTTCTTGACTTTACCTGTATATTCAGAATCATGAGCTCATGTTTAAAGTAATATCACCTTGCTGAAGTGAAAATGTGCAATGATAAACAATTTTATGGAGAATTGTATGTGTATAAGCAATACAATGCCACTTACATCTCCCATTTTAAGGCTCTGCCATCATTCTTTTCACCCGAAGTCCCCTTCTATGCCAGTCCTGCAACTCTGCCAGTCTTTTCACTCCTTTCTGACAGGCACCAATTCTGAAATTCCGATATAGCCAGCCAAGTCCCTCAGATGCTTTGCATTGCAGGGCCTGCATCTTATTTCTCATATCTTGGTTACTACTCTTCCTGCAGCTGGTTAAATTATTACGTCTCTTTCAGTGATCCATTATTTTTTTAAAATACTGGTCATGGTTACATGTATATACTGCATTCACCTTCTCCTTTTCTTTCGAATAACTATGATTGATAGAAAAATTGTTCTGCAGTAATGTGTTGCTATTTGTTCAGGAACCACCTGTGACTGGTATATAAATATATACTAAGAGCAGGATAATCAGGAGCTCAGCACTACAGCAACTAGAGGTCTTGTTGCTACATGTTTCAATAACAATGCATTCACATTAAGCTGGTAAATCATTAGCCTTGGGCATGGAGCAGAACGAATGGATTCATGAACATAATGTATTCTCACAAGGCAGGCTAAAAACATTCACCGTTCTCTAATTATAGAAGTAGTGGTGCAGTATAAACCTGCGTTAGCATAAAATTGTTCATATGTTTATCAGTCTAACAAGTTTTTTTATTTAAACTGATCTGTTACTAGAAAGAGGTATCTTAGTCCCGATGGACAAATAACAAACACAGAAACATGAACTATTTTGTGTTTATGTGGAGATTGGCCAAGATTCTTTTTCTCTCTTTTTCCTTAAGTTCTTCTGTGTATTATAGGTGTTTTTGAAGAAAAGACCCAGCAAAACTCTGAAATAAATTTTATTCTATGTACAGCATTTAACTGGTGGGGTTCAATGTGGAAAAAATATGAAAATGTCAATGTTATTCAGAGTCTTTTCATTACCAGTATGATAAATCCCAACAAAAGTCTACCGGTTGGTTTTTAACAAAAATCTATCTACCATCTGATGAAAATTTCAAATTTAGAAGGATTTTCAGAAGGAACTGAAGAAATATCACATAAAGTGATAAAATTATCTCTAAAGATTTTTTAGATTTAAAGATACTCAGCAGGACTGAGGTGTGACTCTAAAAGCATGTCATAACTCGTTCCTGCTGAAACTTATTGATCATTCTTTTCTACTTCTATGGCATTCTCATTAATATTGTGGTTCCAATAATCCATTTATTGCACTGCTTTCCTATCATTCAACAGTAGTTTAAATTCTTCCACATTCACTCATGGTTTGTCTCATTTATCTCAAGATTTTATTTTTCTTTGATTTTGATTTATACTGATTGAGTTTTTGCTTTGATATTTTCCCCTTGCCACTTTTCAAAAAGTTTTGAAAATGTGACCAAACTCTTGCAGAATTTATAAAACAAATGAAATAATATTCCACCATTGACTTTTCGATGTTCTCTCGCTTTGTTTAAAATCTAATAGTCCGTTCCATATGAAGATATGTGATTTGCACATATCCATTTTTAGATATCACAGAAAGCAGATTGCTGAATGGACAGAAAAGACTTCTGTCCACTCTCAACTACCCTGTTCATGATATACTGAGTGTTGCAGATCAAGCTTAAGCCCATTCTTACACTTCTTTCTGAGATAGCATGAGCTGAACTGGAAGTCGAGTTCCTCGAAGAGCTAAAGAAATGCTCCTGTACTGCTCTTAGAAGTTTTTTAAGAAAGTGCTACTAATTCCCTGTTGCTCTTCAAAGGAGAACCAAATTGATTAATCATAGAATCATAGAATGCCTAAGGTTGGAAGGGACCTCTAGAGGTCATCTAGTCCAACCCCCCTGCACACGCAGGGCCACCTACAGCACGTGGCACAGGGCTGCGTCCAAGCGGGTCTTGAAGATCTCCAGAGAAGGAGTAGATCGGTCCCCAGCCTGTACTGATATCTGCGGTTATTCCTCCTCAGGTGCAGGACCGTGCATTTGGCCTTGTTGAATTTCATGAGGTTTCTCTCCGCTCAGTTGTCCAGTCTGTCCAGGTCCCTCTGGATGGCAGCGCAGCCCTCTGGGATGTCAGCTACTCCTCCCAGCTTCGAATCATCAGCAAACTTGCTGAGGGAGCACTCTGTGCCTTCATCCAGGTCATTGATGAACAAATTGAACAGGAATGGACCAAGGACTGACCCCTGCAGGACACCACTCAACACAGGCCTCCAACTAGACTTCGCACTGCTGATTATCACCCTCTGAGCTCTGCCATGTAGCCAATTCCCAATCCACCTCACCGTCCACTCATCCATCCCACACCTCCGGAGCTTGTCTAGGAGGATGTTGTGAGGGATGGTGTCAAAAGCCTTGGTGAAGTCAAGGTAGATGACATCCACCGCTCTCCCCTCATCTATCCAACTGGTCATCCCATCATAGTAGGCTATCAGGTTAGTCAAGCATGATTTCCC
>VWPW01024068.1:0-27939 GCA_013389825.1 Crypturellus undulatus | reverse complement strand
CACCACGTCTCTGTGATCCCAATGAGATCATGGCGCTGGGACCGCACACAGATCTCCAGTTCATCTTGCTTATTCCCCATGCTTTGCGCATTGGTATACAGGCATTTCAGGGAAGTAACCGAGCCTGCGGGTACCCCAGGAAGGGTGACAGAGTGCCCTCTAGAATCATTTCCTAACCTCACTTCCCCACTACCATACTCCTGCTGGACCCCATCTGACCTTGGCTGTGTGGTACTGTTTGCGGTGTCTATGTGACGCTCCCCGTCCCCCTTCTCGTTTAGTTTAAAGCCCTCCTAACCAGGTTGGCCAGCCTTTTGGCAAGGAGACGTGTGCCCCTCATGCCAAATGGTTTCCCTTGAGCATTTAGAAATATAAAATTTGGGGGCTTACAAGGTCACCTGATACTTTTTCAGTTTTCACAAGACCTTATTGAGGCTTTCATGCATTTTTATTAGATGATGATAATCCAATAGGACTCTATACTTGCAAAATAAAACCAGATCTTTAACAACTGAGCTGCATACAAAGAAACAGTGCATCTGGTTAAGGTTATTTTTCTACATACTTCTGACTTCTTAAATCTTCCTCCATTGTTTGAGACCTGAGACCCTTTTGGTTTAATTTGCTGCATATTATCACTGCGTATTAAAGCAAGGAAAACACCCTCCCACCACCTCTCACCCACCCTCCCTGCCAGCTGGAGAGCATCTATCACTTAGACATAGTCCAAAGTTAATGTCTGTTCCTCTTCACCTTTCCTCTTCTCACTTTTATTTCTACAAAAGAATATATCCAAAAATGAATAACTGTATGGGTTTGTCCTAGGGATTGAGAACGAGAGAATTCCATGTCCTATGCCCATTACTTTTCTGCATATACAAGAGGGTTAAATGCTATTTTGTGACTCCTTTTCTGAATATCCTGCTACATATGCATACACACTCTCTGAAGTTGTGTGCCATACAGTCCCTTTATATCATCCAAAATATATTTCCGACTTATACACAAATCATTCAGTTCTCACAACATTGGCCTTTTGTTTGATCTCAGCGAGAAGCTTACCTCTGTCTCCTCTGTGGGATCAGCTGAACCTTTGTATTCTCTAACCATGCCAGAAAAGACTTCAGAAGTGACATAAGTAGACCTGAAGTTCATGACCTTGGAAAACCCCCAGATGAGAAGCTCCAGGTTCCTGGAGCAAAAGATCATGGTGATATTGGGGGCAGCTCTCTTCAAGATGAATTCTCACCATCGAGGAGAGTATTTTAATGTGACATTCAGAAGGATGTCACCCACATACTGCAATTCAGCTTCTAGGAGGCTTTGGATTCAAATTCTCAAATATAGAAAGAAGGCAAGAGATTAAAAAGAATGGAAGATTGAAGGATGTGGAAAAACTGTTTAGACTTGAAAGATATAACCAAGGTTATGGGATGCAGCTAAGTGGAAGTAAACATGCTCAGGTTAGATATTAAGTGCAATTTCATGGAAGTTAGTGAAATAATTTGCCTAAGGCACCTTGTAGAAGTCTTTCTGTTTTTTTTAAAGTCAATTTCAATTTGACTGACTGAATAAGCATGGAATAAATGTGAGGGAAAAATTACAGGCCACCCCTCAAAAGACAGACCTGATAGAGAAATATGTCTCTTTCTGAACTTAAATTCATAAAAATAATACCATGTGGCTTCACATAAAAAGTGAGGGATATGGCTGATGCCATATCTGTACTCTATGCTATTTACTACTTCTTTAGAATCCTTCTATAGGAAAGATATCAGGAAAAAAAAAATATTTTGCTCCAACCTGAATAAATGTCTGAGTATTGAATTTACCAAGGTAGCAGACTGAAGAGCTCTTTCCTGAAAGAAATTTTCCCTTATTGGCTATTTAATTTAATGCATAACAAATGCAAGAACAGACCAGCTGAAGGCAGGAACAGATTGAAAGACCCAGTTCGAGGAACAAGATGTTGAAAGCTGCAAGATACTTTTAGGAGAAGATACCATATGATAGATGAGATGATAGGATTAGAGTGGCGGGGATCTGTAGAGTACTAGTGAGATTCTCTAACTGGAAACTTGAGATGCATTGGCCAGAACACAGACCTGTGCTTAGGAGTTTGGACAATGCCAAGAAAATATAGATATAATCATAATGTCTTAAGTAACTTCATTTGGAAGAAACCTCTGGAAATTCCTTAGGTCAAGATCCTTTTCAAAGCTGGGCCAGCTTTGAACTCTGATCAAGTTGCTTAGAGATTTGTCCAGCCAAGTTTGTGCAGTCTCCAAGGATGGAGATCAACCAGGCGCTTTGGATTCCTGTTCCTGTATTTGGCCACCCTCATTGCAAAGAATTTTCACCTTCTATCTAACTGGAACTTCACTTTAATTAGAGTTTCTGTTAGTTGCTTCTTGTTGCAACTTGCCACTGTTCACTTAGTATGTCCCTACATTCGCAGCAGGAGCAGGTCTACAAACTTGGAAAGAAATCATTGTAATGAGGTCATTTTGAGTACCAAACTCACTCATCTCAGTGGAAATCTGATTTTGCCCTTTGCCAGCTAAGTTCAAATTTAATATATAATAACCTTCCTGAAATAGGCATAAGGTGACCTTCTTTGTCACTATTCCACTCTATTGCTTTGCTCCTGTTGATCCATGCCACATGACATGACCTTTGAACTTCCCAGTGCCATGGAAGGTATGCAGACCTTGCAAAAAGTTGTGCTGGGTAGCTGTTTTACAAAGAAATTGCAATGTGTGCCCTCAATTGTGTGTATCACCACTGCACTTGCAAGTTCAATTTCTTATCAGTTGACCGACACTCAGATTGTGTAAGGTGTTTTTTTTTGGTTTGTTTGTTTGCTTGCTTTGTCAGGTTTAGTATTTCCCTCTGTGTTGGTGTATTGTCTTGACACAGTAGGTCTAATCTGATATGACCGTGACAGCAGGTGCTGTATCAACACAGATTAGAAACAAAATGAAAGCTAAAATTAAAGCTTATGAGGGCTGGAACAATCTACCTATGGTTATGGCAGATTTACTTTTGCTTCAGCTATATCCTGGGGTCCATACCTCTATAGGCCAATCTGGCATGATAAAGAGGCCAATCTGACTGATATAATGGATCTATTTGGATTTAAAATACAATATACTGTAAATTCTTCACTCTGTATCCCACCACTTTTAAGAAGGGAAAAGAGGCTTTCCAAGCTTATAGGGCTAAGATTTGGGTTGGGGCTAAATGAAATTTACTATGTGAAGGTATGGAAATAGTTTATAAAGGCTGCAGCATCCAGGCACAGAAACAGAATAAAAAGTGTACTCCTCCAGTTATCATCACTGAACTGACCTTACTGCATGTGTTGGGAATGCTCACTTAAAAAGCCTTAAAAGTTGACAGGGAACCCAGAAGCTAACATCCATTTGCAGAAAGGAGCCATCAAAGATTTGCATGTAGTAGATTATTAAAAAAAAAAAAGAAAAAAGAGAGAAAAAGAAAAATTATCCATAAAGGGTTTATGGAAAGAAAAAGGGATTAAATAAATATTTTTCAAACTTGGTGGATTGAAAGATCTGCACAGATGAAATACTGCAATTTACATTCATATATGCCTATTCCACTGCCACAATGAAAACTTCTAGTTAGTTCTGCTGGTCAATTATGCTGGTAAAAGAGAGGTTGATGCTACAGAGTATTGTGGGTCTGTTAACCAGTATCTTCCAGCATATTAAAGGGTTTTTGTTTAGTACAGAACAGCTTCACTCTGAGAATATTTTCAAAGGAAATAGTACCACAGACATACAGAGTATTATTTTTAACTTACTTCTTTAAGGAAATACGTGTTTTCAAGCATTGTCATATACACATATATACAAAGAACATATCCTTACAAGGACTGTGAACATACACAATACAATAAAAAAAATACAATTGCTAGATACAAAATTGGAAAGAATTCATACAGCTAAACTCCACCCAGAAATCTGGAGGTATTATTTTGTTCCAGGAAGTGTAAGTTTTTTACCATATCTACATTATTTGCACATGCAGCACCTTACGTATCTTGGACTGCAGAGATTCCAGACACTGTAAATGAAATGCAGGAACATAAGTAAGATTCCTGTCAGTGGAATCTGTACTTCTTGAGTAATTGCTGAGTGGAGATCTGTGTGGAACACATTATTGCCATCCTCACTTTGCTTTGTGTAGCAATGAAAGTTATGATAGTACTAGAGTTAATCATGTGGTATTTTAATCCAGCCATGACATTTAACTTTACTTTTCATGCAGATTCCTTGGCAGAATTATTTAAGAAAGAGGACCTGACTAGGCAAACTGGTCTAAAAGAGGTGGACTGGACTTAGTGTGTGTATTTAGTGATTATTCGGGTGAGTAAAATCATAAAGGATGAAGTGGGAATGGTTTCTGACTGTGGCAGGCGTTAATGTAAAGCACTGAGAAAAGGAGAAGAAAGACTTATTTTCATAGAGATCTGTGAAACTGTGTAGTTGTTTTCTTAAGAGGATCACTCAATAATTGCTTCACTGTAGCTAATTCTTCTAAGCAGCTTCCTAGGCTTACATTTCTCACTGTGAACCTAAGAGGGAAGATGGAGGCAAAGAGGACGTTTTAGTCTTTAATGGCACATCCATTTCAATAAACATTTTGAGAAAGATGCAAAATAAGCAAATAAAACTAAACATGTATTCAAAACTTTTATTTGCTAAAGATCTTATCTCACACTGACAGACGCTGTGTCCTTTCTTGAAATACTTCTTCAGGTGAAATGAACAGTCCCTTTCTCACAGATCCAGAATTGCTTTGTTGAACAGGAATTACTGGCGTAAATTATGTGTCCATATAAGGAACCACAGAAGATCTGTTCATATAACACAAACCTGAAAAAATTAAAAATACAACTTAATGATATCCCAGTGATGTCATGTATTCCATATTTGGGCCCTTTGTAATCAAAATAATTTACCACTGGAATGTAGAGTTATTTACCCCTTTGATTATTTTATTTGTGCTAGGTAGTCCCTTATGTGCCTGTGATTCAGCTATATTTTGCTAACTGTTTTTTCATTATACAGGAACATACATATATGTTATACAGGACAGGTATAAGCATACCAATAAAAGGTACTATGACCTCTGTGCTCTTTAGTCATAGCACAGGTAGCAAACATGGAAAAGTAACCAGAATCACAAGTTAAGTTTTTTAATGGGGCCTATTGACTAGAATCATACTGGTCCTGAGTTACCAAGGCTTACCAAGTTGTGACTTCTCTCACAAGAGCTGTCCCATCTTCCCAGTACCAGCCATTCCTTTCAGAGATATATGACAAGCCAACCCAGTAAAACTGCAGATCCTGTGGCAGAGAGACCTGCAGCTATAAGAAAATCAACACAATATTTAAAAATTAAAATTTTTAAAAAATATTTAAAAATAAAATGCAAGTTTCTGTATCTCACAGTCATGAAGGTTTAACAACTAATGGAGGTCATGTAGAGAGGAGCCTCAAAAGCATGTGACCAATAAGGACCGCTCTGAGCTTTAGCTGGTCTGCCTATAGGTGTCTATAGTTCAGAACATACATATGAGTACTCCTTAAGTTCCACTGAGAGTGAGTGGAGATTTGGCCAACAAAGCCAATAGAGCCTGGAGTTTAATTCACCTCACCAATAGGAATTGTTACTGAATCCTGAACTGAATTGCTCCAGCAACTATTCATATTCTCTATATGCTTTGCTACTGCATAGTAGAATATTCAGGGATCCACACAAGATCTGAAATGTACAGGGTGCTTAAACTGGTCTGATCTCAGTGTAGCTGAAGCTACATATACCCAACATGGGAAAATAAGTTATTACACAAACTGGAAAATTTATTTCCTTTTAAAGTTTTTGTGTAGCAAAAGGCAGGTAAGGATGTTTGGGTTCTGTATAAAAGCTTACTAGCAGATAAAAATGAAGTTCACATGTATGTCTTCGCAAAAAGTGAAAACATGTCCTTGTCAGCAAATCATAGATTATTATTCATCATCAAAATTAATATGATAATTTAAAATTATGAGTTCCAAAAACATTTATAAGCCATCATAATATAATTCTCTGCTCTCTACTCTTTGTGTCACCATGTATACCAGTTTATGAAGGCTATAACACAAGAAAGCAACCTTCTGTAGTAACTTTGCATTGCAGCCAGTATCCATGATGAATGTGGTGCTCTCCAGATCTAGTGATCTGATATAAATGCTAGGAACCTATATGCTAGATTTGGAGTTCTCAGTGAGAAAACCTGGGTATACAGGTAAGGAAAACATGCATTTGAGATGCTGAGTCTCTCCTCCATGCTAATACTTGCAATTTATTGTTTCAAGATAAGCTGTTAAGACAGTACCATTTTTGTTCTGTCTTTCAGCACCACCAAAGTAGAATTTCTCAAGGAACAGAACTCCTGGCTTTGCTTCCATGTTTTCTTCTGTTTTGAAATGTAGAAACAGCTGTCAGCTCCACTGTTTTGCCAGCTTGCTGGACAGAGAGCGCATTCTGTTTCTAGAAATCAGAGAGACATTAGAATGCAGATCAGTAAGGAATATGGGGGCTTTAGCTACTGGTTTGACTGAGAAAAGAAGATAAAAAGTAGCCATAAATTAGCTGAGATCTTCATAGCCCTGTGAGATACAAGTCACTGAATCACAGCCTGAGTGTTAGTATACATATATCCACATTTTGAATACCACCACAGTTCAAAATAAGCAATAGCTGAACAGACATTTTCCCCATGGCTTTACATTGGCTCTGCCAATGGACTGTGAAGGTGGAATGATTTGAGTTTATTTAGATAAATCATATTTACCATTAGTCTTATTGCTTTCCTTCCTTTCAAAACACAGCATGTCCCTCATTTCTTGCAACTTCTTTCCTTCCTCAGAATCCTTGGAAACCTGAAAAACTGAAACAAATGCTTTAGAACAAAAATGCTCATCAAACTTGTTTTTCTTTTTTAATAAATTTAAACTGCAGCTTTTGGGGTTCTTTAAATTTTTGTCTGCCTCATTTACCTATCCAATGTTGCATGTACTTATTTGCATTTGGTTTTCTAATAGGAATATCATGATGAAGATAGATTTGGTTTTGGAAGGGGCTAATTAACCACAGTTAATCCTATCATTGCCTGTCCTAATTCTGGAAAAGCAAACAACAGTTGGCTAGCCATCAGCGCTACATTGATTCCTGCCATATGAGATGTCAAAAATATGCACATTTACCTTCTTGTGGCATAAATGGGTCTTTTTATTTGGCCGTGATCAAAATCAGTTAATCAAAACTGACTTTTAAAGGGACATTTGATTTTTGACCAGGTATGATTTGTTATTGCAGAGACTTCTTACAATAGAAAGGAAGGGAGGAAGGGATGGAGGAAGGAAGACCACTACTTCCCTGTTCCTTCACTCATTATCTCTGCTTCCAGATACTGTGTGGAGCCATCTTGTTAAACTGAAATGTTTCTAAGGAAAGCATACTGTAATAGATGGGCAATGCACAAATTACTACGGTTTGATGCCAAGATTTTTCTCACTGCAGAAAAGGTTGCAATCCAAGGAAGACATCTAAAGTTGATGATAAAACATGCCAGTATCAGTCACAGGGAGGCACTGTTGGTCAAGTAGTGTAGTTGACAGGTTGGAACTTGTATACTTCTGACAATGAAACCAAAGCGTTTGAGAAATGTAGTAGGACTTTTTACTCCTCTAAGTGTAGCTTAAGTTGATAGTATGTGAATATTGTTAAAATTAGTAGTTTATCTCACGGTCAATGCAGAATGGACTAGAGGCTGTAAATACAGATCTAAGTGATCCAGAGGACTTGATCTGACACATAATGAAAGGGGTTATTGCTTGTAGGAGGTCTTCATTGTTTGCATTCTTTCTGTATTACTTCCATAAGTATTTGCAGGGTCAGTCTGCAGGGAGGTAGGTAAAGTAGCCATACTGCTGTAACTCATTGATTTAGAATTAAAACTCAGGAGGTCACAGTACTTACACAGTGCCAGCAGAATTACCAACGCTATTAGCAGCACCAGACACAAAGTGGAGAAAATGAAAGCCACTGGTCGCCAAATGGAAACTGAGGAAGAGACTCCTAGGACAAAGCAAAAAAGAAAAAAACCACCACCAGCAAAAAATTCATCTGTGAAGAGCACCATTCCTCATGATTAAGAGATATTCTCTCCTCTTTGATATTACCAATCCACCTTTAGCACATTCTGCAGAGTCTCATTTTCCTTTAGTAAGAAGCTTTTGTTATCACTGTTCTGAATTTAATGGACTTTCTTTTTCCTGTCTATTTATCTATTGAGAATATTTATCAGCTACAGCTCTGGTATTTTAGAAACATGCCATTTTCATAAGACAAGCAACCAGGTTAGATTTTGAAGTTCCCACAGTCCTGGAAATAACAAAATAAAATAAGAGATTTCTCAACTTGAAAGCAGAAAAATTCCTATCTAGTTTCAGAACACTCTTCATCATATACAAAATTAATTCCTGACTCTGTGACTGGCATTTATAAATGCTTACAACGTTTGAACGTTAAACTCTAAATCTTTCTTCACGTTCCTTCTTTAAATTTCCATTGTGGTCCAATGCATTATCCAGAATACAGTTTGCCAAAATTTCCCAGCTGACTATCCCCCAAATAAAATATTTTCTTACCTTTTTTGTTTCTTTTGCAGAACACTGCTCTGCTGTAATTTCTGTAAAAGTGTTTCTGTAATAATCCTTTATAGCTATTCTCCATTATTCATGCTAACTAAATATTATTATAGACATCCAATACTATTACCTGAGTCATGTGCCTCAGAGCAAGTCCCTCCAGGGGTCAAACCTTTTGTGAGGTGTGAAAATCACCCTGCAGAGGTGACCCAGATGTCCAGAGTGGGCAACTAAAATGTACATAGCCAGAGTTATGGATGATGCCCATAGCCCTTGTCACTCTGGGGAATTTCAAGAAACTGCAAATGACCACAAAGTGGAGGGTAATGATCTGATGGAGGGTAAGATTGCCTTGCAAAGGGACTTATGTATCTTAGAAATGTATTGTAAGTGAAACAGAGTTCAAGAAAAAAAGTCCTGCACCTGAAGTGGTAGAATCCCATATAACAAAACAGGTCATGGGCTGACTAACTTGATCTTCAGGGCGTTGATAGAGAAGTTGAACATGAATCACCCATGTGCACTTGTGGCAGTACAGTCTAAGCAACACTGAGCTACACTAGCAAGAGCACAGTCAGCAGGTCAAGGGGAATGATTATTCCATTCTACTTTACACTCCTAAAGATGAAATCTGGAGTACTGTGTCCAGTGCTGGGCCTCCTGATTGAAGAGAGGTATCAGTTAAATTGAGAGAGTCCAGGAGACGATCACTCAGGTGTTTGGAACCTAGAAAGAGGCTGAAAGACCTGGGTTTGTTAGCCAGGGAAAGAAGAAGCTGAGGAATGATCTATTCTCAGTTTTCCATTACCTAGAAGTAAATTATAGAGAAGATGCAGCAAGATTCTTCTCAGAAAGACACAGGAAAGGTTCATTATTATTATAACATATTATTATAACATGTTATTATTATAACATGTCAGTTACAAATTAGATCCAGGAAACTTCTAATTAGGTATGGAATAGGTGAGTAGAAATGTTTCCATTAAGAGTGGTACAGCACTGGAGTGAGTGTCCAGAGAGGCTGTGAGTTCTCCATTTCTGGGGATTTCTAAAACTCAGGTAGATAAATCTCTGAATGACTTGATGAGACTTTGGAGCTACCCCTTGTGAGAAGGAAAAAAAAGATTGTAATAGATTAACTCTAGAGGTCCATTTCAACCTATTTTTCTAAGTAAATGAGCCTATCTACTTTACATAATATCTGTGTATATCAAGAGGCTATTAAGGAATTTTCCCATAATGTCACCGGTTTTCCGTCTGGCAGACTCTACCGTTAGGGTCCCAGACCCTAGTTGCTGCTTCTCAACAGCTTCCCCATCCTCCCTTTGAATCATCATTCTTACTGCATAGGCCTGTATCTTTTTCAAACAGCACCAGAGTAATGCGTCTGTCTACTTTGCCCACACTGTATCAAAAAAGATATTTATTTCACACAAAAACAACCTGCTAAATTTTGGAGCAGCAGCAATAGTATTAAAGTCATCATTTTATAAACTCAGCATTCCACAGGCACAATTCAACACATTAGTTAACAGATCATTTAAAGAAAAGCTATAAGCATAAACACATAAAAATATACTGTCATAATCAGTGCCATGGTTCTATTCACCACGATTGAGCAAACAGCTTCAATTCCAAGGCAAACATTTTCAAACAAAATTAGAGCATTTTTCCCTCAAAGGAGTCTAACCAAAATAATAAAACCTCTATCAAAGACAGTATTTATTTTCAATGTTGAAGTAAATAGAGAAATAAGTGAAGTCTTAAAGCCTTCAGAAAAATCTGTCATGATAACCTGTAATGCAAGATTCCATTATGATCACTCCCACCACTATTTCCATGACCATTTATATATTATAAAGTTTAGAAGAATTCTAGATCAACTAATGTGAGCATGTGTCCCAGTTCCAAGTTATATCCCAAGTTATGTCCCAGTTTAGATAATGAATTTAGGAAATACTTACTGTCTACTGTAACAAAACTGCCTGGAGCATTAAATTCAGAACATTTGTTGTTACTTGAATATCTATGAGTAATAACTGAAGTTTGCAAATTTAAAGTGGTGTAGCCTTCCTCATCCTCCATCTGTGCTTCGTTACACCTCTTTCATGAGACAGCTCTGTTCTGGTAGTAACACTGCAGCAAGACCAGTGCGGAAACAATGAAAATGGCTGATATTTCAATGTTCCTAGTGAAACCACAAAGGAAGCTGTCTCTGAGCTGATTACTGTATCACAGTAACATTTTTAAAGTATTTTTAGCAATTAAAGTGATCCTGTAAAGAACGAGCATTCACTTGAATGTGAAGATCAAGGAATCTTAATTCCTGACTGAAACCTAGGGTTATTTCATTTATACCCACCTAATCTGACTATAAATACATAGCAAACACTAGGTTTTCTGCTTCCTTAAAATAAAATGTTCTAGAAATACTTGTTATTTTGTGTTAAGGTATGGAAAATATCTTTTCAACAGTCTGAACACCATTTTAGGTGTACTGAAAACAGAAGGGTGCATCACAATACACTGTTGTGAAAAGCATGAAAAAAAGCATAATTTTGCAAATCTTCGCTGAAATAATTACTACAAATACCATTTACTTTATTTCAGGCCATGGTTCTCTTTCCCTGTGCAGTTTTTGTCTGTGAACTACTTATTAGGATGTAGGAAGAGAACTGTTCAGGGAAAATCCCCATGTTTTGGAAGCTGGTAAAATAATCAAATAGGATCTATAAGGCAAGTAGCAGGTGGAGAGGATTAGAGTGTTTGATTAGTGAAGAAAGATTGACAGGGCTGTTTATGCAGTTTGGTCCTGAATTCTGGGGATTCAAAATAAATGGTTTCTGTTGTCACGTGTAATGAATAGTTGTACTCACAGCAAGTGAAAAAGCTAGACAACTAGTTGGTTTATATTTATGTCCTAAGAAGCAAGATATTTTAGAAGGTCCTAATTGAAAACAGATGAACAATGCACAGAAAAAGAAGTCCTTTGGGGACCAGACATTTCTTTTCTGGAGATTGTCAGGTAGGATGAGGTGAAAAGAAACCCTTCAGCAGAAAAGAGAATGAGGAAATAGGGTGCTGAGACAAGAAAGAAAGAAAGAAAGAAAGGAAGATTCAAAGTGAGGAGAAAAGCTGAGCTAAAAGGATGATGAAACCAGGAATTTAGCAGGGTTCACATGGTTACTCAGCCTGGACTGAAGAAAGACCAGACAAGACTGAAGATACTCTGCTATTGAAAAATGCTCAAGGGCAGAGACTACAGTTCAGACATGACTTACCTACCCTCAATCCCCACACCTCCACAAGGCTCATTCTAGTGCCTTACTCCAATGCTGAACTATATTTCTAAAAAGTCATAAAGCACCAATTGACACTCCTTAGCAGAACACTTCCCTAGGCATAACATGGTCAAGGAGAAGTAAAGCAAAAGAGGATTTTTTTCTGGTAGCTGCTCCTCTTCCCATGTGCAGAGTTCAGATCTTCAGTTGTATCAAGAGAATGAAAAGACACTATAATAAGAGGGGTAAAGGCCACTGTTTTGTTATTTTAATATCTCTGAACCCTGTAAGACAGCTAGTATGGCTTCACTTTGCCATGCCCTGCCTTACCTTCATTTGCCTTGCCTTGTCTTGCTATGCCTTCCCTTGACTTCTCTTGCATTGCAGACCCTTGCCTTCCCTCCACTTTCCATGCCTTCTCTTGTGTTCTCTTGTCTTGTCTGGCCTTCCCTGGCCTTCCTTTCCCTTTCCTTGCATTGGCTTGTCTTGCCTTGCCTTCCCCTGCATTTGACATGCCTCGAAGGGAAGCGGAGCCTTGTGCTGGGGAACCTTGCCTTAAGGAGCATAACCACGGCCACAGCCGCGAAGCAGAAAAGTTCAACGAGCTAGAGACTACCCCAGCCCCCATTCCTGAGTGGGGGCAGTGCAGAGCCCCGCACCAAAGGTGGCTCTGAGGCAACACGGGAGGCACCAGCAGCGAAGGCTGCCCAACCCTGACGCCTACAAGAACAGCCTCAGGGAGCGCGAGCAAGCAGGACTGTGGCACCGCGGGGCAGGCAGGGTGTGCAGGCAGGCAGAGATGGGGCAGGTCTGCTCGCAGCTCTGCAGGAGAGCTCTCCCCATGGTCATTATCGCAGTGACAGGCCAGTCAAAGCTATGGTGTCTACTTGGCATAAAGCCAGCACCAAGAAGACTGTGGAGACACAGACTGAGCTGCCACATGTACGTGAAGCGGTCCAGGTCTCTGGTTGCCCAGATTGTCTGAGCTTCTCAGTGTTACAAAGGGGTAGCAGAGACAACACTTGCATTAGGTGTGAACAAGTGGATGAACTGCTTAGCCTGGTGACATCACTAAATGAGGAGGTAGAAAGGCTAAGGACTATGAGAGAATGTGAGAGAGAGGTTGGTGGAGTCATACCCTGCAGTCATCTCAAGAATTGGCCTGGAGGAACACTCCTAAACCATCTCAGGATCCCCTACTCTCTTGCCATAGGGTAGAGGGAGCGGAATTAAGAAATAAGGACGAACGGAAACAGGTCCCTGCTCAGGGTGGTAGGACAATTCCCTCCCCGCCTATCTTGCCTACACAGATGACCATATGCAATAGGTATGAGGCCCTGGAACTCGCAGGACAGTCAAATGAGGATACAGACCAAGGTGCATCTAGGGGATTGCCTAGAGTGAGGCAGTCAAGCTCACGCCTTAAGACTGCCTCTATTAGGAAGAAAAGAAGGGTAATTGTTGTGGGAGACTCCCTTCTAAGGCCAACAGAGGGCCCAGTATGCCAACCAGACTCCTCCCACAGGGAGGTCTGTTGTCTCCCTGAGGCCCAGGTAAGGGACATCATGAAAAGCCTCCCAGGCCTTGTGCAGCCCTCTGACTATTACCCTGTATTGCTTTTCCACGTTGGAGGCAATGAAGTTGCCAAGAGAAACCTGGAGTCCATCAAAAGGGACTTTAGGGTGCTGGGGAGATAGTTGAGGGAGCCGGAGTGCAGGTGGTGTTCTGTATCTCTCAGTGTCAGGGAAGGACTCTTGAGAGGAACAGGAAATGTCACCTGCTCAACAGATGGCTAAGAGGCTGGTGTCAGTGGTTGAATTTTGGGTTTTTAGACCATGGGGCAGTCTTTATGGCACCGCGCCTCCTGGCAACAGATGGGATTCACCTGTTTTTCAGGGCGAAAAGAATCCTTGCCCGGGAGTTGGTGCGGTTCATTGAGAGGGCTTTAATCTAGGAATGAGAGGGGTCAGGGCAGCTAAAACTGGAATCACTAGGATTGAGCCTATGGGCAGCGTGTCAGGAGTAGGGGAGAGCTCAGTAGCCCAGCTGAAGTGCATCTATACCAATGCACACAGCATGCGCAACAAACAGGAGGGGCTAAAGGCTACAGCGTTGCAGGAAAACTGTGACATAGTTGCCATTACTGAAACATAGTGGGACCACTGTCATGAGTAGAGTGCTGCAATGGATGGCTACAGGCTCTTCAGAAGGGATAGGCAAGGAAGGAAAGGAGGCAGGGTAGCGCTATATGTGAGAGAGTGATTTGAATGTATGGAGCTCCAAGTGGGTGATGGGAAAGCTGAGTGCTTATAGGTCAGGATCAGGGGGAAGGCCAACAAGGCTTATATCCTGGTGGGAATCTGCTATAGACCACCCAGACAGGATGAAGAGACAGATGAGGCATTCTACAAGCAGCTGGCAGAAGTCTCACAATTGGCTTTTGCCTTGCCTTACCTTTTCTTCCCTTCCTTGTCTTGCCTTCTCTTCTCTTGCCTTGCCTTACCTTGCCTTTTCTTACCTTGTTTTGCATTGGTTTGCCTTGTGTCCAATTGGTTCCACTTCTTTCTCCTGTGCCTTGCGTTGATTTCCCTTCCCTTCTATTGCCTTGCTTATTATTGCCTTTACTTGTTTTCCCCTTGCCTTGCCTTGCCTTTCCTTATGCACAGTTGCTTTCACTTGTTTTTCCCTTAATCTTGCCTTGCCTTACCTTCTCTTGGCTTGCCTTGCCTCACCTTGTCTTCCCTTATCTTGTCTTGCCTTAGAATTTAATACTTTTTTTTTAATTACGATTTGTGTCTATATTTTGGTTTATGCATCAGTGTTCCACACTGAATTTATGATCGCATCTTAGTTTAAGTTTCCTACCAGAAAGTACTAAAGCAAATCAGAAACTAGATCCACCAATTAAAACTAGCAGATTGTGCTGCCATCCTAAAGACAGCACCTATGTTCTGGATCAGTATATCAACTGTTGTATGGTAATGCATTGGCTATTGTCTATCATGTCAAGCACCCAAAGTGACCATTTGACCTGGGAGGTCTATGGCCCCAGATTAGAAAGACCTACTGATAAAATGCACTTCTTGCAAGATATTTCCTTTTATTCTGATACCTGATTCCATTTTTTTTTTGTCTTTTTCCAGAATTCTACTTCTCTGGATCTGTGGTGAGAAGCAAACCATATCCTAATACACAGATTTTGATAATATACAATAAAGTAAAAAGTTTTCAAGAAAAGATTATTTTCTAAGCTATTGATAATATCTAAAGACTCTTGTAGGGAAACTTTTGAAACAGCTAGCATAACTGAGACCATGAGATGGAATCTTTTAGAGCAATAGCCAAATGCTGATTAGAATCATAGAACTGTAGAATCATTATGGTTGAAAAAGAACTTTGTGATTGAGTCCAACCATAAGTCCCTCAACACCCTACTTGTTAAATCATGTCCTTGAGTGCCTCGTTTACACATTTCTTGAACACTTCCAGGGATGGTGACTCCACCTCTTCCTTGGACAGCCTGTTCCTGATTTGATGATGAAATTTCAGTGAATCTACTTCAGGTGGAAAGGCAGAAGGAAAATTTCTTAATGAAAGGGGGAACAGCAGAACAGCTAATTTAAGGAGTTTTAAATCCCTATTCATTACACTCTTTAACTCTGTCATTGGTACCATTTCAAGGTTGTTAAACCATAAATGCATATGACAAAAGCTGAACGTCTGGAGTTTACAGTACAATTTTTGTAACTGAGCAAAAAGATGAATGGAATAGAACTTGCATGATTAGCAGTAATGCATATGATGCTTCTTTACAGTAACTCAAATTACAGTACCTCAAATTTAGGAGTGCCACAAATTATGAAAATGGGTAAGAACATGAATTAATCATCATTTTTACTGCTGGTTCTGGTGAGTAGATTTTAACGTAATTGAGAGTTAGGCTTTGTCTTAGCATGTTTCCCTTTGTATAACTTGAAAACTAACATAAACACTTTTTATGTTAATGGCAAAACCAAAATGAGTAATTTAACGAAAAAAAGCAAAATCTTTAAAATACTGGATCATCTACATAGTTTGAACAACAGAAAAATGTGTTGTAAAACAAAGTATCCAAAATGAAGACAATGTTTCTAGAATCCAAACTCTTATTTACCCCAGCTCTGAATACTGTATTTGAGTTACAGATGCCCTTTTGTGCTTGCCTGATGAACTAACTAGGTTGTACTGATCAGATAAAACAGATTATCACAGCAAAAATTGTCATAAGTTTTAAAACGCAAACATTTTTATTGTTCATAGGGGAAAATACTAAAAATTGGTATGATCTCTTGTTTTTCAAAAGTGTGCTTGTGTATGGAAGTACCATTGCTAAAAACACACTTAACTGTAAATGCTTAAAATAATTCATTAGTTTTATGCACCAAAATAAATTTGAAATTTTTGAAAGTTTTACTCTTAGTCCTTATTTTAGTTATTCAAAGATTTCAACTTTCAGAGTCCATTCACTGACTTCAAAGAGGCAGCTGTCACCCAGCACCTCTGAAAATTACATTTTCCCATTGACAATACAAAATTTAGCACTTTTAGATTTATTTATTGCCTACTGTAATATAATGCTAAACTGATACTCCTAACTGTCTTAAGAGAAATCATATACAAAATCTAAAATGAAGACAGGAAAATAAAGCACTAACATAAGACCCATATAATTATATTTTTCTATGATGACATTTGTCTCCTCCCTTTCTTAACAGATTCTTATACAGAGTGAGGAAATGGAAAGCTCCATGAAGTATAAAAAAATTGTATAAATGTGAGAATTCCAACTTTGGCAAGATACAAGCAGCTGGCTTCAACAAACTGTCAGTATGTATTTTGTCAGTGTGTATTTTATTGGTCAGTATGTATTTTGTGTGCTGTATCTAAAAATGCATTGTAATGATCTGGTGGGCTATGAACATTGTCATTTACCAGTGATGTGTGCAAATATGAGAACAATTTCTTGTCTAAATCTGAGATATGTAGAGAGGCTTTTATTATTTAGAAACAATTGCAACTACAGTTCATTCTCCAGAAAGGGCTTAAGTAATGGAATAATAGAAATAGGATGAAATTCAAAAATGTATATTGAAAGGCTGGCTATTTGGGAATTGGTAGACAGAAACTTCTGGTACAAGATGAGAGCTTACGTATCACTAACACCTCAAACAGAAAGAGACCTCGGTGTAATAGTCGCTTTGAGTATGACTAGGAACCACCAATATGGCTTCATTTTAGAAAATGCATCTGTGAAAACCTCACATGAGTTGCATCAGAAAAAGTATATGAGGCAGAGGTAGCAAATTTTAAGTGCTTGTACAGAAAGCAACTGTTACACCACACCCGGAATACCTGACACTGTTCTGATTTCCAGTCATCAAGAAAGATATGGTCTTTTTGGAATGGGCAAAGAGAGGGGGTATCTGTAAGAATGGTGAGATGTAGTATCTGTCATACTTGTTGACAGAAAATGCTTATGACTTGTATTTCCTAACTAAATGAAGACAAGAAAGGATATTATAGGAGACTGCTGAAGAATGTATACTAGTAAAGAACTATAATCTGGTGTAGGAATATTTTAAAGGTGTCACCTAGAAGAAAATATTATAACAGAAGTAAAATTCTGTAATAGCTCTCACATGGCAGTACTGATTAATAATCCATGGATTTAAATTATGTTAATAACAGCTAAACCCTCCATGTAATCTGTACACTTTTGTCCTCCATTTTGGAAAAAAAATGGGCCTTCCTCAAGATACAAGTTGATAGACATACATAAAGTCCATGAGTTACTATTGTACACATAAACACACATGGAAAAATCAAATATCAGGAGAAAGATCCATTCAATTAAAGGCACTTTTTGCTACAGCACAAACCCACTATTATGAAAATAAACAAAACAGGCAAAAAAAACCCCCACATGCCCTCAAAACTATAACAAAATCCGCATTCCTAGATCTATCAGCTGCACGTCTAGAAATATATATATGTGCTGCAACTGGTGCATCATGTGTTTTCAAAATAGCTATGGAATTAATTCTTGTTTGCTGGAATATATACACAGCCAGTAAGCTACAGTGAATAAAATCAGCTCTTCTAGAACAAAAATTTATTTCTAATCTCTCAATTTTAATAATAAATATAAATGAACAAAAATATCTGCCAAAGATGAACAGAAATAAAATTATGTAAGTCTAGTAATTACTAAGAAAGCAAGGAAACAACAGAGAAACATGTAATTTCTTGCCACTCAGTCACGAACACATCCATGTACCATGATTTATTCGTTGTTTGTGATTCTTTTCCTGAGGAGAATAATAGATTGTGACCACTAAAAATTTGTATGACAAGTCAAGAGGGAAGAGGTCAAGGTCTTATAGAAAAGATCGCCTCTCGTATGAAACAGCAAATAGAACTAGATCACTACTGAAAACAAATACTTCAAGGCATCTACAATTCCAGACAAGTTTAAGAATCCCAAGAACTGGGCTGTAACCTACAAATACCTACTTTGAAACTGCACTGCCAAGAAAAAGAATCAGGAGCCCTTCTGGCAAAAGTTAGACGGTAAAAGGGCAACCTGTAGCCAAAGGAATAAACCTCCATCACTACAGTGGCACCAGTCACTAAATGTTTCCCCTGTGTTATGCAGAATGGCTTCTTCCCCTGAGGTATAACCATAATAATCCTGGATCCCACCATTTGTGTTGAAGCTCTCTGCTTCTTGTTTAGGCTGCATCAGAGAAAATAACAATTGCAGTTCCTCAGGGAATACACAGACTCCACCTGCTGTACTCCCTACCACAGGATTCCTCTGCACAAAGAGGAACGAGGCCCTGTAGCTGTAGTCCAAAGCAGAACTGGCTGAGGAATGCAGCACTTCACCATAGCCATAGCATGTTCCACAGCAGTGAAAAAACACTCTTTTTGTGTGCTAGAACAGCACCATTATAAACTGTAATCATGGTTTTCACAATCTGATGATGACTACAGGCAATTAGGCAACAATTGTGCAAAATGCTCCAGATGATGTTCTTGACTGCCCTTGGAATTGCCAGGAACAGGGAGTGGTGGACATGGGTGTGTTGCTAGAAGCATGGAAGAGAGAACAGGAAGCAAAAGTAAACTAATAGGCAAAATGATTGCCAGATGATTTTCTTGTGTCAAACAGAGAAGAGCTGTCCTCTGGCAAGAGGAGGAAGGCTAAGTAGAAAGAGGACCCATAACACGGCTCTGTATGCTGAAAGATGTTTCAGCCTACGTGGCTCGGACTTCTGGTCTGTTTTTTGGCACCCTTGATGGTCTTCTTGGAAATCCTTTCAGTGTGATAATATTGTTCATTTTAGTTCTCTTTGTCACTATCCCAAACCAGAATGACAGGCTGCTCCATTGTTCTGCAGCTTGCCCTTTAGAGGGCCATACTGAAACTCTGAATGATGTCCAGAGTTCATAACCTGAGTAGTGCTTGTGTTTACACAGGAGAAGAGGAACATGTGCGTTGGCACTTGGGCATTCAGCTCATGACTCTGCAGCAGCATGACCTGCAGGGGGCAAGATACAGCTCCACATGGGGTATCTGGCTTCCGCAGATACTCAAGTCAGATTATGCTGTATGGAACTTTTACTGTTACATTACCCATTGGTGCTAATATTGTGCATAGTGGACCAAGTGCATCCATGAGGAAAACTGCTCATAGAAAGAGGAGAGAGCCTGCTAGCAAACTTGTGGGAACGGTCCAAGATATGCCTCTTCTCACAGTAGCAGGCTGGATTAAAGCAGTAGGTAAGTGATGTGTGTCTGCAGCCATTCAGAGACCAAGGACTGTCTGAGGTTCCACTCATCAAGGCCACCGCAGCTGCACCAACATCATGTAGCCACTGCACATAGAGTCAGCAGGCACTGTCCTTCAACATTCACAGGGGAGAAGTTCTGGTTTTATAGTACCAGAAGCTGCCATCAGCCTCTCTTATTTATCAGAGGTAGCTATTGCCCTAGGTTGTTGCATTTTGGGGCACAAGGGAAAAGAAACCACCGGACTGGTGTTCTCGCTTGCCTCTGCTGGCTTAGGCAAACCAAGCCGACAGCCCTGTGGAGAGGCCCCCAGAATTCCCTGGTGAAGTTGGACAGCACTCAGCCAGGACAGTTGCTGGAGCAAAAGAGATAGATTTGCTACTTGGCAGGAAATGGGTGGCAGCTGTGGCCTTCCAGGGGAAAGCCTGCTCATGGCTTCAAGGAAGCAGGCTGCCTACAAGGCCGACTTTTTCTCACAGCANAAAGGCACTTTTTGCTACAGCACAAACCCACTATTATGAAAATAAACAAAACAGACAAAAAAAACCCCCACATGCCCTCAAAACTATAACAAAATCCGCATTCCTAGATCTATCAGCTGCACGTCTAGAAATATATATATGTGCTGCAACTGGTGCATCATGTGTTTTCAAAATAGCTATGGAATTAATTCTTGTTTGCTGGAATATATACACAGCCAGTAAGCTACAGTGAATAAAATCAGCTCTTCTAGAACAAAAATTTATTTCTAATCTCTCAATTTTAATAATAAATATAAATGAACAAAAATATCTGCCAAAGATGAACAGAAATAAAATTATGTAAGTCTAGTAATTACTAAGAAAGCAAGGAAACAACAGAGAAACACGTAATTTCTTGCCACTCAGTCACGAACACATCCATGTACCATGATTTATTCGTTGCTTGTGATTCTTTTCCTGAGGAGAATAATAGATTGTGACCACTAAAAATTTGTATGACAAGTCAAGAGGGAAGAGGTCAAGGTCTTATAGAAAAGATCGCCTCTCGTATGAAACAGCAAATAGAACTAGATCACTACTGAAAACAAATACTTCAAGGCATCTACAATTCCAGACAAGTTTAAGAATCCCAAGAACTGGGCTGTAACCTACAAATACCTACTTTGAAACTGCACTGCCAAGAAAAAGAATCAGGAGCCCTTCTGGCAAAAGTTAGACGGTAAAAGGGCAACCTGTAGCCAAAGGAATAAACCTCCATCACTACAGTGGCACCAGTCACTAAATGTTTCCCCTGTGTTATGCAGAATGGCTTCTTCCCCTGAGGTATAACCATAATAATCCTGGATCCCACCATTTGTGTTGAAGCTCTCTGCTTCTTGTTTAGGCTGCATCAGAGAAAGTAACAATTGCAGTTCCTCAGGGAATACACAGACTCCACCTGCTGTACTCCCTACCACAGGATTCCTCTGCACAAAGAGGAACGAGGCCCTGTAGCTGTAGTCCAAAGCAGAACTGGCTGAGGAATGCAGCACTTCACCATAGCCATAGCATGTTCCACAGCAGTGAAAAAACACTCTTTTTGTGTGCTAGAACAGCACCATTATAAACTGTAATCATGGTTTTCACAATCTGATGATGACTACAGGCAATTAGGCAACAATTGTGCAAAATGCTCCAGATGATGTTCTTGACTGCCCTTGGAATTGCCAGGAACAGGGAGTGGTGGACATGGGTGTGTTGCTAGAAGCATGGAAGAGAGAATGGGAAGCAAAAGTAAACTAAAAGACAAAATGATTGCTGGATGATTTTCTTGTGTCAAACAGAGAAGAGCTGTCCTCTGGCAAGAGNGACCGTGAACCAGGGCCTGTGACCGTGACCAGGGCCTGTGACCGTGTTTCAGCCTACGATGTTTCAGCCTACGTGGCTAGGACTTCTGNATGGAAGAGAGAATGGGAAGCAAAAGTAAACTAAAAGACAAAATGATTGCTGGATGATTTTCTTGTGTCAAACAGAGAAGAGCTGTCCTCTGGCAAGAGGAGGAAGGCTAAGTAGAAAGAGGACCCATAACACGGCTCTGTATGCTGAAAGATGTTTCAGCCTACGTGGCTCGGACTTCTGGTCTGTTTTTTGGCACCCTTGATGGTCTTCTTGGAAATCCTTTCAGTGTGATAATATTGTTCATTTTAGTTCTCTTTGTCACTATCCCAAACCAGAATGACAGGCTGCTTCATTGTTCTGCAGCTTGCCCTTTAGAGGGCCATACTGAAACTCTGAATGATGTCCAGAGTTCATAACCTGAGTAGTGCTTGTGTTTACACAGGAGAAGAGGAACATGTGCGTTGGCACTTGGGCATTCAGCTCATGACTCTGCAGCAGCATGACCTGCAGGGGGCAAGATACAGCTCCACATGGGGTATCTGGCTTCCGCAGATACTCAAGTCAGATTATGCTGTATGGAACTTTTACTGTTACATTACCCATTGGTGCTAATATTGTGCATAGTGGACCAAGTGCATCCATGAGGAAAACTGCTCATAGAAAGAGGAGAGAGCCTGCTAGCAAACTTGTGGGAACGGTCCAAGATATGCCTCTTCTCACAGTAGCAGGCTGGATTAAAGCAGTAGGTAAGTGATGTGTGTCTGCAGCCATTCAGAGACCAAGGACTGTCTGAGGTTCCACTCATCAAGGCCACCGCAGCTGCACCAACATCATGTAGCCACTGCACATAGAGTCAGCAGGCACTGTCCTTCAACATTCACAGGGGAGAAGTTCTGGTTTTATAGTACCAGAAGCTGCCATCAGCCTCTCTTATTTATCAGAGGTAGCTATTGCCCTAGGTTGTTGCATTTTGGGGCACAAGGGAAAAGAAACCACCGGACTGGTGTTCTCGCTTGCCTCTGCTGGCTTAGGCAAACCAAGCCGACAGCCCTGTGGAGAGGCCCCCAGAATTCCCTGGTGAAGTTGGACAGCACTCAGCCAGGACAGTTGCTGGAGCAAAAGAGATAGATTTGCTACTTGGCAGGAAATGGGTGGCAGCTGTGGCCTTCCAGGGGAAAGCCTGCTCATGGCTTCAAGGAAGCAGGCTGCCTACAAGGCCGACTTTTTCTCACAGCACTGCCACTGCCACATGGTTGCTGGGCCTGTTTACGTGCTTCACATAAGACAGTGCTGGGCAGCCAGGTCTGTGTCTGCGTGACACTTCCCTTTTTGGAGCTTGAGGAGTCACAGAATCCCCTCTATCCTGAAACTCTCCTTGATGTCAATCAAGTCTGGTCATGAAAGATGATGAAGTATATAACTTTCCCTTCCTACTCCACAGCATATTGTTAGAAAAATGCCTGCTTTAGAGACATTCCAAATCTCTTTGGAAAAGTGGAACTTCAGAGAGTCCAATTCTCTTATGTCTTTTCCTCCAGCAACTCCCATAGCTCCAGTCTCAACACTGGACAGTCCTGGGACTCGTGAGACAGTCCAGGTGAGCATATGACCCTGAATCGTGTGCTTGATGCCAATCCAGCGCTGAAGAGCCTGTGAACTAAAATTTGTATCTCTTCAGAATAATAATAAAAAAGTCATAAAACTGGTAGAGACGCCTATCTTGTAGCTAGCATGGTCTCTCTTTGTACCAAGGCTTGCTCCAGGAGTTACAGGTGATTCAGTCACTTTTCCTTTATTATTGTACTCCGCCATGGTACTATGAGGAGACAGAGGTTGAGGATCAGCGAGACCCAGACCCTCATCCACCTACCACGGCTAATTAGTCTCATGCTTGACTATCTCAAGAGCCAGTCAGGAGGAAAATGGTTCTCCCCCAACCTGGCAGTTTCTGTCACAAATGAGGTAACATTCAGGTTGATGTAGAAGGTCTAGCACAAGGTATCTTTTCTTGCTGAAACACATGATGAACTAACAAAAGGGAGCCCTACCTCAACTGCCGGGGAGTTTCCTAGGGAGCAGAGGGCAGGAATCTGTGCCCTGTCTGAGGAAGTGAAAGAGCCCTCAATGCAGATAAGAGCAGAGACCCTCTCTCCGGACAAGAATGGAGTAGAACGAGTGTCAAGGTGCAAGAAATCCACCTGACCCTCTTAAAGATGACAAAAGAAAGAGCAGACTCAGATCTCATCTTGGTGGAGCCTGTCAGAGTGTGCCTGAAGAGTTTTTAAGAGGTGCCCCCAAAGGGGTTCTCAGGTAGAAATTCTCTTTTCAGAGCAAGTTCCGTGAGGGAGGCTCCAAAATACACTCCTAGTGGCCCTTCCCTGACTCGGTGTGTGCTGCTGAAGATTGAAGTTCTTGAGGAATGTTTTGTTAGGAAGAAAAAAGCAAGCCAGGTAGATAAGAAGGAGACTTTTCTGACGAAACTCAGTGAGAGTGGATTAGTTGTGATGTTTGATTCACTAATCCATGTCCGTTTAAAAAAAACCCAAACAAACAAACAAAAAACTTAAGCAATCTATTTGCAATGATAAGGATAGGCGTTTTTGTTTGCATTTTGCCTTCACCTGGATTGACTTAAGACTGAAGAGGATTGGGGAGTGACACAGCATTCCTCATTTGGAGGCACAGCCAGATTTGTGACACCTTAGCAAACGCTCCAACTCTTCCTCAGCCTCTCCTAAAGTGTAACCGAAATTCTGAATCCCTGTTGGTTTTTTTCTGGTTGTTGTTTTAAATACATCTAGAATATTCACTTACAAGGTATATCTAGTTAAAGATGGAGATCTAAGCTGATGAAAATCAGTGACTTGTGTTTCTCACCTGTAGAAGTCTATTTAGTACCTGGAAACTTGTCCTTCTTCCCTCTGTCCCCTCTGCTTGGACCCATTTTACTGTTTGCAGTAATGAGAACCAAGCCAAAGAAACCTTGTGCTTCCCTAGAGCCCCAAAGCTGGCCCATGGCTCTCTCCTGTTTTAATAACATGTTCAGATGCTTATTCAAGTGCTTGAAGCCCCTCCCACTTTGCAATATTATTACTTCTTGGAGAGCAGGATGTTATATAGCAATGGTAGCAACTTCTGATGGACTGCCTATTGCCACAGTTCATTTAGTGAGGATTTCATGTGCCAGCCATGAAAGCTTCTCCCTGGCTGGCTCAGGTGAAGGTGCTATTGAACTCTTCTTTTACCTTTGTGGCTCTAAGTACCTGACTGGCACCTTCATCAGCACCAACTGTGTCAAAGTGGATGGACCTTCATGGTTATGATGTACCCTGCTCTCTTGACTATCTAAAAAAAAAAAAAAAAAACATGAGATTTGGAAGTGGGTCTCCCATTTGAGACCAGCTGCTGTGTGATGCACCCCATGACACGAGTGCATAGAGAACCTCCAGACTGCAGGAAGTGGTTGCCATCAGGATGACGTGCCAGACTGACCGTTGTCTCTTTTCCTCCTGAAATGAGTTTTGCCACTTTGAGAGTGCTTTTTGCAATCTCCTCATTTGGAACATTTGAACTAAATGGGAGGAGACTGATCCTGTGGTGGGTTTTTTTATTATTATTATTATTATTATTTTAGTTTTATTTTATTTTATTTGTAGAATTTGATGAAACCTACACCTTAGTCATGTTGGAAGCCTAAGTGAGCATAGGATTTGGATTTTTATTTTTCCACCTTTGATTCTGTCTGTCATTTGATTCTTTGATTGGTACCCTGATCTCAGTATGGAAAGCATGGGCTTTGTTCCATCTCACCCAGAGGGTAGAATGCTGAGTGTGAGAGTCCCTGTTCTCCATTTCCACACTGAATTTCAATGCCCACTGAGTGAATACTCTTTCTTTCTGTTCTGGCCCATTGATGAGCTCAAGCTCCTTCTGCTCGCTTCACAAGAGGTATTTCAAAGAGACTTTCTCCTGATCCAATGGAAGCGAGGTCTGTCGCGGGGTACTGACAGAGTCTTTGGTTTTGAATAATTGCTAAGATACAGGAAGGGAAACAATGGAGCGTATTTCCCTGGTTCCTATCTGCACCACTTCTTGTGCTGATGACTTCTGATCCTGAATATATCAGCTCCTCTCTGAGTTACTGATGGAACTCAGTCACTATTTGACTTGAAAGTGGGAGCTAGGATTTCTGGAAAAAAAAAGAAAAAAAAAAGAATTTCTCTTTCTTCTGTTTTTCTTTCTTTCTCTCTTCCTTTCTTTCTCTTTTTTTATTTCTTTTCTTTCTTTCTTTTTACTTTCTCACATGTGGAGTGCAGAGATGGCTGTTCCGAGCTTCTGCAGACCACTTAGCAGTACCTAGGAAGCTGGGATATGCTCCAGAACACCAAAGAAAATGGTTATAGGGAAGAATCTGTGGAATAAAGGAGTATGCTTCTATACAGTAAATGCTAGACTTTATTGTGACATACAAAACCTGAAGTCAGTTCAAATAACTGGAAAGAACTGGAAGCAGCTCAGCTGCTTCCCCGCTTCCTCCAATACTCCCCTCCTCAAACACACAAACAACCCCACCCCAAGGGGACTGCAATGGGACACGAACACGGACACGTCAGTAGAGCAAACAGAGATACCGTCATTTCAGGTTTGGCCTGTTGTGTGCAAAAGAATGAATGATTTTTATCATTTAGAGTGTTTCTTTCTCTACAGCTAAAAATGGCCCTGTATTTGCACAAACCCAGCAGGGCCAGCCCTGGAGCTGCCTTGCAAGCTCGAGTACTAGCTGGAGTGTTGGCGACGGATCTGGTCCTGCTCTCAATGAGGTGGACGTAGGATGCTGCTGTGGCCAGGAGAGCTGATTCTCCATTAGCCAGAGGAGGCACTGGGGCGAGCATGGGATTCCTCCCACCGAGATCCTCTTCTGCCCCACGGAACGGCCTCCCGGCCCCAGCAGCGGCCCCAGCAGGGAGGAGGTCACTGTGCGCAGAGCAGCACTGTGAGGCACTCACTGAGTTGGCCCGCGAAGGGTGGAGCCAGCGAGGACAAGGGGGGAGGTGATGTCACCGTTGCCATCCCCCTGCCTGTTTGGGGTCACAAAGGAGCTGCTCTCCTATTGGCTGCCAGGAGAAGCCCCTTGGCTCCTGCCTCACAGAGGAGCAAAGGCCCCAGGCTCCCTGCCCCCGGCACAGGCCTGAGGCCTGGCTGCTGCTTCTGCGGGGGCTTAGGCAAAACAAGTTGGTAGGGGCCTGGCCAGAGCACCTGGAGCTGTCCCGCCACAGCCAGTGCTTGGCAAAGAAAGGCAGGGGCAAGCTGAGAGCAGAGACAGGAACAGCAGCGAGTCCCAGCAAGGAGAGCGAGGCCAGGCAGGTGAGGCAGGCGGAGCCCGGAAGATCCGCCTCCACAGCACAAGGAGAAGCGCAGAAGGCAGCTGCGGGCAGCATGTCCAGGGCAGAGGTGGTGTGCACAGTGCCTGAGCAGCAAGGGGAGCCTGCGGCAGCCTGCTCCGGCACTCCTGCCGAAGACAGCGACGCAAAGAGCAAAGTGAGCCGCTCCTCGCGGGCTGGCCTGCTCTTCCCTGTGAGCCGCATAGACAGACTGCTGCGCAGAGGCCACTTTGCCAAGCGCATTGGAGCCGCAGCCCCCATCTATCTGGCGGCGGCACTGCAGTGTGTGACGCAGCACACCATGGAGGTGGCTGGGAAGATTTCCAAGGAGAGGAAGAAGCAGCGCATTTCTCCACGGCACTTGCAGCTGGCTGTACAAAGAACCCCTGAGCTCAAGCAGCTCCTGAGAGGCATGCCCACGCATACTGTCCCCCACAGCCAGCCAGTGGCCTCATCTCGGGACAAGAAGAAGAGTGAGAAGAGGTGGTTCGGGCAAAAGGCTACAGCTGCCCATGCCCCTGCTCCTAACAGGAACAAGTGAGAAGAGAGCAGGATTTCTTGCCCCATCCTGGCAAGGAAAGGCAAGGGCTGTCCTCTTTGCAAGCCTCTGTTGAATCAAGTGCTATGGCCAGAGAGTCTGATAAAAGCATATGAAACTGTGTCTTTTGAGTGGTGCATTGCCCTTGTCCTTGTGTCAGATTTGTCACATCAGCACCAGGCAGCGTTCTCTTGGGGATGGGCCCCCATGATGCAGGGCAGCTCTGGGAAGGGCCAAGGAATTTCTTCTTAACAGCCTTGCCCCCTACTCCACCTCTTCTCTTTCCAACTGGGTAAAATCCTTGGGGAGGGAGCTGGGGGACA